>SJYT01047633.1:143135-177328 GCA_006410635.1 Cephalophus harveyi
AATTTATCCTTGTCATTCTATCAGTTTTTCTTCACTTCTGATACTTTAATATTTTACCAGTATATTTTAAATTTCATAATTATACAATAAGCTTCTTTTAATAAAAATACACATAAGCCAGGAAAAAATTTATTAGAGTTCATAACACATATTAAAACCTATCATGAATGAACTTCTTTTTATTATTTTTTGTTTTCCTATGTTTTAAGCACTTGACTTACATTTTTTGAGAGCTATGCCACCTAGAGTATTCCCCAGGTTAAGCAGTGTTCCTTGGGCCAAACTGAAAGCAAAATAACTGACTGACTGGTTTTCCCCTGAATTGACATACAAACGGCTCTGCTGACAGAATCTAAAAGAAGAAAAGGTTATCTTGCCATAGTAATGCCTCAAAAGCTGTAAGATGAATAAATATCTTTTTCCTAAACAAATGTTTAGCAGATACAGAAATAGAATTAGATACATGCAAAGAAAGGGAGCAAAGGCAGATTTTTTTCCTTTATTCCAATTTTATGAATACACAAATCAAATTCCTTTCAGGTCCAAATTACTTACATAACTAATAGCTCAACAGCCTTCACCACTTGTGTGGGTTTAAATGTTTGCTGGACCTCATAACAGAGGATGAAAACATATTGCAGGGTTTCCACAAGACAATTATTTAACAAAAGATTCCACTATCTAAGTCCACAACCAGGATTTCACAAAGCCAAAGTATTCTGGTTTCAAGGGTCTTTGATAGTGGTATGGTCATGAGTCACCGTCAGGAGGTAATACATAGGTTATTGTTCTTATTTATCCTATACTACACCTTTATTCAACTGTGAACTATGAGAAGTCAGAAAATTCCTTATCTTTGTGGGGCAGTACCTGAAAGAATGTGAACTCAGGGGCCCCCTCAGGGAGGATACTGTAGTTGTGAATACTGTAAGTTCCCTCCAAGGAATAAATTGCTATCCTCCACTACCTCTCCTCCTATCCTCCCCAACCTACCAGTCTAGGCATAAGCTTAGAAAAATAGTGAGTTTGTTTTATAATTGTCTGGCTGAAATGGAATCCTTGTAATATGCTTCAGCAGCTGTTAAGGAGTGCAACAACGCTGAAGTTCAGGGGACATTCACAAATTAAAACAAACATCAGAGGCAATCATGAAGGGGAAAAACATTCCTGAAAATGACCCTGAAAAAGAGCTGCGTAGTAGAATGGAGTAGACCAATCTACTTTGACTGGGTGAAGTTGGAGACTGGGAGAAGCAAGGAAGGGGAGGAAGGAAGGAAGGAAGGAGAGAGAGAAGCAGCAGCAGGAGGAGGAGGAAAAGGGGAAGAAGAGTGGGAGGAGGAGGAAGGGGGGAGGAAGAAGATGAAAGAAGGAAGAGAAAGAGGGGCAGGAGGAGAACGAGGAGGTGAAGCAGGAGAAAGAGGAGGGTAGGGTAAGGAAAAGAGGGAAGAGGATGAGAAAGACTGCCTCTATGAGAGTGGGCAAATTGTACACCCAAAGCAATTCATTTTACTAGTCCTTTCTGCTTAGTGTCTGTAAAGTTTACTAGTCTCACAACAAAATTCAGACACTCTAAACGAGCTAGGTTTATTCTCCCAAATTAACTCTGCCCTAACCAAGTCTTCCCTGATAGCTCAGTTGGTAAAAAATCCACCTGCAATGCAGGAGACCCCAGCTTGATTCCTGGGTTAGGAAGATCCCCTGGAGAAGGGAAAGGCTACCCACCCTACTATTTTGGCCTAGAGAATTCCATGGAGTATATAGTCCATGGGGTCACAAAGAGTCAGACACGACTGAGCGACTTTCAGTTTCAACCAAGTCTTGCCTTATAGAAAAGTCAAATGGAAACTAGTTTTCCTACCTTGATAAGTTTAACTATCAAATTATATCAATATGATTATTCAGGTATTGAGAACACATATATATGGGTGCATGTGCATATGTGTTTCACTTAATAGATATATATTCATTAAAATTTGGATGGTTTGGTACATTTGCCACCAGCTAAAATAAATGATAATTTTCAATAAAGATCAGATATATTCCTCTATCTGGGACATTTGATGGTTTCAGAGTTTTTCAACTAATACTTATTTCATTCCTTTTAACTTTAAAGGTTTTAGAAACTTTCAGCTCGAACAATATGGAGAGATTTTTCTAATAAATAGGGTGAATAAATTTGCAACATTGGCCAGATATAACTGGGCAGTGGCCCATAGATATTTTAGGATCTCCCCTATACTTACAAGGTAATGAGATGTACTATATAACATTACAGACTAAATATCTGTCTTTTGTCTGTGTCGCTATTTGATTTTTGAAATTAAGCAGAGCTGAGAACTATGGGATCCTTCCTATAGGGATTTATAACTCTATGCACTGTACCTTCAGATATATAAACTCAGCATGTCGTTGCAGTATACATTCTAAATATAGTTATAATAACAGAGAAAAACTTTCAAAACCCCTTTTAAAAACTTTCCATTCAAATTACCACTTTATAAAAGAAAGCTTAGAAGATCATCCTTTTGCAAAAAAATGATTCAATTTGGTTTAAACACATTGTTCTCCTGCATTAATGACCAAATCGACTCCAATGGTAGCAGAAGCTTTTGAGAGATATTTTGGTGAGAAACACATTTTGAGAAATGTGAAGATGAGAAATGAAACTCTTCTAAATAGAATTCTGAGATTGTTAGGCTCCCTTTTTCATTTGAAAAGGAATAAAAAGTATTGACCCTCCCCCTCCACTTCCACAAAGAAACTCTACTTAAGACAATTTGAGCATTATCATATTTTAAGGAGGATACTCTTTCAGAAAGAATAACAGAAATCACCGATATGAAGGTAACTGAATCTTTCCAGGAAAGTTTAGAGGTATTAAGGTTGTAAAGCTGACAGAAAAGGTTCAATGGTAAGCTGGAAGACTGTCTTCAAATACACACACACACACACATATCCTGTGACTACAGAAAAGTGATAAAAAGGAAATAGGTTTTAATTAAAGCAGGAAAGATTTTGACTAAACAGCAGCAAGAATTCTTTGACAATTACAAGGATAACAAATGAGAATGGGTTACTTGTTTCTTACAGAGCCTTTTAAAAACTGTATGTGTGTGTGTAACTAACTTGAAGTTTGAAGTATGGCCAGTCTAAACGGAGAGTGTTAGTGTTGGAACAAAACTTACTATTCCCTGATATTAATAGTATTCAATAATACACTGCTTTCTTACCTTTTGCGACTTCAGGATCCTTTGAATCATTCCTAGTGTTTTCATAGTGACCTTCCTTCTTGCCTTTCAGGAAACATCATCAATGTAGCACACAAGAGTGGACTAAGGTTTCATAAAAATCATGTATCATACCAGCCCATAGCTTAACTATTATTCCTTGTCTTCCATTTATACATTCTTGCTTTTGTTTTTGCCAGGTCTATCATGTCGGATAAATGGAATATATAAACTCTCCTGCTACTTTCTAATTTTTTAGTGATTAAAATTCCCAATTCTCAAATCAGTCACTCGCCATTTAGAAGGTTTAAGGACAGTTAAAGTATGAATTTGTTCAGTACCATGTAGGGCCTCTCTCACACAAATGTATTGCCACTGGAAACAAATTAAATCAATTTGCTGCAATACATTAAGAGCACAAAAAGCACAAGCTCCTCCGCCCTGGTTTTAGCACCTGCCACCAACTGTATCCATCATAAATACTGACTTAGGAAAGTGATATCCAGAAACACACTCATTTAAAAAAAAAAAACTAACTTTTTCTCTGTATAGTTTGCTTGTACAACAAATGATCCATATCATAATACCAAAATATTCTGTCACCCATTGTTATTCTCTGAAATAAATCTATGCGTAATCTCAGCTGAAGAAAGTTCTAAGGAAAGCAATTCGGAAACTATAAAATATATTTCTTCATTTTGAAGATGTGTAACAAGTTTCCTTTTATTCTAACATATTTAGTGTCTTGTGGTTATATTTCATTTGTATAGGATAATTATCTGGCAGGTTTTTTTTCTTATCACCTTTGTAATTTTAGTGGCTAACCAGTAAATGTTCTCCTTGTATTTAATAGAAGGCAGTCAATAATGACATTTATATATTACTGTATTCAAAACTAGCTCTTGGGTAATCCATTTCACAGTTAAGGTGAAACTACAATAGAGAATAATTTACTATAACAAAGACCCAAATATATTTNNNNACTTGAAATGGATCAGTTACCTACATATAAGATTCAAAACTAAAAAAAACCCTTAGAAGAAAACATCGGAGTAAATCTTTGGGACAACGAATCTGGTAATGGTTTCATAGAATAACTAAAGAAAATACAAATAAATTAAATTTCCTGAAAACTGAATGAAAAGAAAACCCACAGAATGGGAGAAAATATTTGCAAATCATATACCTGATTAGAGACTTACATTAGCAAAAGATTTGAGTAGACATTTACCCAAGGAACAAGCACAAGCGGTCAATAAGTACATTAAAATATACTCAACACCAATAGTTATTATGGTAATGCAAAACAAAGCCACAATGAGATACCACTCCATATACCACTCCATATTATAGCCACAAGGATGGTTATACTTTTTTTTTTTATGAAAAAGAGTGTTGGTGAGGATGGAAAAAGTCAGAAATTTCATATACTTTCAGTGAGAATGTAAAACGGTCCAGGCATTGTGGAAAACTCTTATGGTTCCTCAAAAAGTTACATTCTTATCATGTGATTCAGCAATTCCATCCCAAGGTGTATGCCCAATAGGATAGAAGGCATACAACCATGCAAAAACTTGTACATGAATCATAGAAACATATCATAATAGTCAAAAACGTAGAAACATCCCAAGTCTCCATAAAAACTGAAGAATGGATAAAGTGTGCTATATTCATACAATAAAATATTATTCAGCTATTTAAAAAGAATGATGCACTAATTCACACTATAACATAATGAACCCTGAAAACAGTATGCTAAGTGAAAGTTATCTGGTCACAAAGGGTCACATATTATAGGATTCTATTTATGTAAAATTTCTAGAATATACAAATATTTTGAGACAGTATATTAGTGACTGCCTGTGGCTGAGAAAACAGGGAATGAGGAATGATTGCATAATGGGTACAGGGTTTCTTTTGTGAGTGATAAAAAGATTTTGAAATGAGATAAAGTCATGCTTGTACCCATTGGTGAATATACTAAAAAAAACACTGAATTACATACTTTTAAGAGGTGAAAATTATGTTAACTTTACCTCAATAAAGCTATTATTTAAAAATGAAAGTTAAATAATGACAGTGGGAACATTAAGCATGAATCTCCTCTGCTGCTGCTGCTAAGTCGCTTCAGTCGTGTCCGACTCTGTGCGACCCCATAGACGGCAGCCCACCAGGCTCCTCCGTCCATGGGATTCTCCAGGCAAGAGTACTGGAGTGGGGTGCCATTGCCTTCTCCGTGAATCTCCTCTACTCTTTATTTATTTGGCTGTGCTAGGTCTTAGTTGCAGCATGTGTATCTTTTAACTGTGGCATGTGAACTCCCAGTTATAGCTTGTGGTATCTAGTTCCCTGATGAGGGATTGAACCCAGGCCCCCTGCATTGGGAGAGTGGAGTCTTAGCCATTGAACCACCAGGGAAGTCCCCTGAATCTCCCCTAGTCTTAAGAGAATAATTTGTCAAAAGAAACAGCTTAATAATAATAATTGCTAATATATTAGAGTATACACACATATATGCTTCATCTCATTGGACAGTGAAGCAAGCTCTGGTATGATAGAGTTATGTTGGTCTTTGAATCTCAGATGTTTAGCATAACATAATTATGTGACCAATTATTAGGCAAGTTACTTGACTTCTCTGAATCTCCGTTTCCTCATCTGTAAAGCTGGAATGATGATATCTTTCTCACAGGGAAGTTTTGGAGATCAAAAGCAATAACATACATGGAAGAAGTAGCACAGTTCCTGACACAAAGTAAGCACACACACAAAAAAGAAACCAAAGAGAACTAATTCATTCGCAAGGTGCTGGGCTTGAGCTTTAAAAACAAATTAAGTCAAGGACTTCACCTTCAAAAAGTTCAGGGTCAACTAGGCTATTAAAAATGACCATAAACCAGGTTTGTTATTCTTTCCAAGCTTTCCGTGTAGCAAGGGCGACTCGGCTACCCATTTATCCCCTCAGAAGATTTCTGTACCCTCCCACCCTTGCACTATTACACATATGATTATGGAAACATCAAGTAAGCTAGTGTGAAGAATTCTCCTTGTGCATGCTGTTATTAAGTGAACACTATAAAGCAGTTACTTCTCACTGGGGATATCTATATTATATATTTTTTAAGTATTTTACAATTAATTGAAGCCTGATTTCCAAGCAGTCTGTGGAGGAACACATTCCAGTGTGTTTCTGAGATATATAAAGACTTCTCAGTTGCTGCTGTTCTCTAGGTTCAAGCCACATTTTATCTTAACCACACCCTTGCTGGGTTATGAGTAGCTAAAATCATGCTGATGCTGGCTATATATAATTGTTTGACAAATCACTGAGATAAAAATACTCTAATTTATCACTAGAGAATCTTATCCACCAGGTTTCATTTACAGATGCTCTTTATAGGTTGAAGATAACCAAGTTCAACCAGAGAACACAGTTTGCCCTGGCCTTTTTCAAAATCATCATCTTATCAAGTTTATTATTTTAACCGATCTATTTGTGCCTGGAAATAGAAATCATGTCTCCTAAACATAATCAGGTTATATTAAAAGCATATATCAATACTGCTCAATGTGTTACTCTTTCACATTCAGTATGGATACAATCAATGATACAGGTTTTTCTCATTTCTCTAACTGAAAGAGATCTTTTTGAGCGAGCAATTACAGGAAAGCAAGACAATAAAACATTCTTAAAATAATACCCACTCCTCTTAGAGGCAATCTTTACTCTTCTAAGATGAGTATAATTCTCTTACACTGAAAATAACTGTTCATTAATTCGCTTTCCCCTCTTCTGCCACTAGCTCAAAAAAAAAAAAAAAAATCCCCAATGAAAGTTAAAACAATCCTAAAAACTATAAAACTGATAATAGTCTCTCTTTTTTTTCACACTGACCAAAATGTCTTGAGTCAACCAGATTCTGATTTCGGCAACCTGATATTAATACATCACTTCGACCCAGGTGGCTCCATCTTGACCCAGACACTGCTATAGGCTAACAGATGTTTCTCAAATTTCACGTGACATTATCCATTCCACCTGTTTCTGTGACAGATGATTTACTTTCTGACACTTAAACAAATCTCCCTAACTGCTCCTCCCACCCTCCCCCCAAATCAGGTCACCTCAACAGAGAACTGCCTGACCTTAATGAGGTTCTAGTCCAACCTCTCAAGCTTATAAGAGGCAGAAACAACCTTCAGAAAGTGTAAGTAAACAGTGGCGTCACTTGGAGGAGGGGTATAGCCAGTGGTGTGGCTGAGCCTGGAATTATGCTTCTGGGGTTTCAGTCTCAATGCTCTTCTATAGCTACATAATTTTATCTCTATAGCATTTTGGAAATCTATCCATTCATCCAGCCACATATCTTTTAAATCCTTCCCTTTCAAATTTCAAGAAGCAAAACAAAATTGGAGTTGGAGCATATTTTGGGAGGTCGGGTTTATCAAGGTATAATTTACATTACGAAACTCTACCTGTTTTAGAGTATATTTCTATGTTTTGACAAACACAGTCATGTAACTATCATGACAATCGAGATATAGAATAGTCTCATTATCCTGGAAAATTCCCTTGTGGGGAGCACTTTATTCTTACTATTAATATATTGACAGTGCTGGTAGTGAACTTAGCAGTTACTGGAAAGTTCTGTTTGACTTAATGTTTAGCTTAACTGTGAGGTAATCAAAAACATGTTTGGTTCCACTTTTGCTGAAAAGCTTTCTAAAATGCCAGCGTCAATTTGCTGCTTATTAAGTAAAAAGAGAAAGGCAGGAGATATAGACCAGTTTACTGGATCAAGTAAGGTTCCTCGCGTGACAAGCCTGGGAGGAATTCTACCAAATGGGAGGGAGGGAGGAAGGGAAGAGGGAAGGAAGGAACAACAAAAGGGGAAGGTGAGATGGCAAAGGAAATTTTGCTTAATATATTTTGCAGACAGTCAGTCTTGAAGGTTGATATGGACAGAAGATTTGTAAAACTCTAGGGAATCTGTGCTTGCTTGCCAGCAAATGCCTGGAAATAGCTTTTTATGCTTGCTTTGTTTATTTTCCTCCTTGTCCTACAAGTTATTTATGTAACAAAACCCCAATAAATTAATGCTCCCTTAGGTTGGGCTTAACCAATCAACATAGGACTTTAAGAAAAATTAGTTTTATTTCTTTTAAAAAATATAGTTTTCCAACAAATTGATATAAATGCCATAAGGATTTTCCCCCTCTTTTTGCCTCATATGCCCAGAAATTTAGATCTTTTTATTCATCCGAACGCATTATCTTATGTTAGATTACCAGGATAATTCTTTATTCTTTTCCAAATTGGTTTCTGATCTCTCACCTTGATCTTAACAAATGCATATTAACATTATAAATTACCTCAAATTATCTGAAAAAGTCAAGGTTTAATTTATAAATTATTTACATCTGGTTGCTTGGTAACTGGCTAAAAAGAGTAATGAGGAACCTGAATCAGTACCAACCTTTGGCTTCTTAACTGATAGCCCATATTTTATGAGGAGTGTGATTCCAATCAAAGATTACAAAGCAGTACTATTGTCTTAATAGTAAATTAGAGCAATAAAAAATAAGGATTGCTTTAAAAGGAAATAAATCAATCTCAGTTCCTTCAGTATGGTGGTTACTGTTTCACTACTACTGCAGGACAAAGAACCATTAGACTCAAATAACTAATGACAATGATAAAAATTAAAATTTTAGATGGCTTTCTATGTACCAGGTTCTGTTCTAACAATTGTTACATATATAAACTCAGTTAATTTACTACTACCTTATGGGATAAGTAGTAGTATTATACCCACTGTGCAGATGAGAAAATTAAGAGGTCACATGCCCAAAATCACATAGGTACTTAAGTGGCAGAGCCAAGATACAAATTCAAAAATCCAGATCGTATGTTTTGAATGATTGTACACTACTGCCTTTCACTATTTGTTAAGTCATATAATTTTCTTAACTGAACCCAACAACCCACTTACTGATCAAACTTACTCGATTCAGCATCTATTTGAAACAACTTCACATGCAGGGATAGTTTAGACACTGCTGTAGCTAAGAAAGGCTTCCCAGGTAGGGCTAGCGGTAAAGAAACCACCCACAAATGCAGGAGACATGAGACCTGGGTTCGATCCTGGGTCTGGAAGATCCCCTGGGGGAGGGCATGGCAACTCACTCCAGTATTCTTGCCTGGAGAATCCCCATGGACAGAGGACCCTGGCAGGCTACAGTCTATAGGGTTGCAAAGAGTTGGACACAACTGAAGTGACTTAGCATGCACACATGTAGCTAAGAAAACCATGCCCTTTTATCCTGAGGTACCTATTTCTGTCCCTAAATAATCAGTGACCCTGTGGTGGTGGTATCCTTAGTTTGGTACATCATTTTTCTCCACTTGCAGTTGCCTACAAAGATAATAAGCACTGATGTTGTCTTCTACTGCTGTTGCATCCATGAAGAGTCTTAAATAAGGAGCACACACATAGGCAATATTGATGTGCTTCTAAAATCAAACATCCAGATGTTTAGCATCTTATGTACATGAGCACTAACCCTGTAACATAGTGGACTACAATGGGATTCCTCATGGCATTCCAGGAGCATTAGTGTTACTTTATTACAGATTGTTTACATACCATTGAAGATCAAATGGCAAGAATGGAAAATAAACACAGTCACAGAATTTGGAATTCCTTTAAGAACTAGAATTCTAGGAGAGTTGTTAGATACCTAGGTTCTCAGCAAAGTTTCCTCATAAATTTCTTGATTTTCAATGTTTTTGTAAGCAACTATTAATGTATCAACATAAAATAACTAGCTATATTTCCTAAGGTATAAATTCAAGTCTTTGAGAAACTATCCCCCAAGAGTCCTTTTTAAAGGTGGAATGATTACAGGAAATAGATCAATAGAAGCAACAAAAAAGTTACTATCCCAAATTATCCTTTTGAGTGTGGTGGATAAACATGAAACTTGAAGAAAAATGGTAAAAAAAGAAGTAATTATTTTCATGAATCAAATGGCTCAGAGGAAAGCTATAATGACTGCTGATTGACTAATAGTTATAGAATGACTATTCATACTAATACACTTTATTTATTAAATTTGTTGTTCCCTTTAGGTACATTACAAAGGTGTTAAAAAGTGAGGCATGAAGAAAGATGTGAGACGTGAAGTTAATATCTTAATTACATATTTTATCTTCCACCAAAAAAAAAATGTGTTTTAGCAGGATTTCATATTATCTTCTTTCTGTCAGAATCAGAACACAATTAAAAAATATTACTGTCTCAATAAAAAGTGAGGCATGATTATCTAAAGGTCTCTACTGCCAATACTTTTCCTTTCATTCTTTTGTTTTATAAGATAAAGATCATACTTTAGGAGACAGTCACCTGAGGAGACAATCATGTTTGCTGCAAATGCAGACTTGCCTTTCAGTTAGAGGAGGTAGGAGGGCTTCAGGAGGAAGCTTCCAGAAACTCGACCCACTTTCAATCCTTTCAATCGTCTCAACGAGAATACTTTCAGTGTCTTTTCCTTCTCTCCCCCAACCCCCCACTCATCCACAGCTCTCTTTATAGTACTTACTACAATAAGCACCGCATTACAATTATTTCTGAATTTTCTCCTAATTCAATTATGAAGATCCTACTTTCTCCCCTTTCCCCTAATTCTAGGTTTTGCTTCTTTCCAGACAATTCCATGCTTCCATTTTACCATTTGATATTGCTTCTTCCATTGAGTCAAAACTCATTTGTTACCCTTGTTATTGAATCAAAGCACAGAGGTGCCAACCTCAATCCCTTCTTCTTTTCCCCTCTGTGCAATAGCTTATATATCAAAATGTACACAGTTCATGATTGATTCTGTCAGGAAGACAAATAGTAAATTCCCTTCAGGTCACTAGGACATCTCAGTGTTTATATCTCTTAATTAAGATGAGTTTCTCAAGTATAGACTCACCTGTCCTGAATGGTGGTAACTAACCTTTCCTGAGTATTTTTAAGTATCAGGTACTGCATCCTGTGAAGTAAGTATTATAATCCTTAATTTTATAGATAAGGAGGCTCAGATAGGTTAAGGAATTTTCCTAAGATCACACAGAAAGTGGCAGAGTTATGGTTAAAACCCAGGTCTGAGTGAATTCAAAGTTCATGCTTTCTGCAATATCATAAGCAGCTCCCAAAGGCAATCCAGGTTTTATTTATTTAAAATAAGACTAAAGACAGCTGATACAACCGAGAACTCCCTTGTGCGTACTGAAACTAAACCTCAGACAGAGCAGAAGAACATTTATCATCTGACATGTGCACTTAGGATGTTATGTACAAGACCATAGTGAACCCGGGTTTAGTAAACTTGGGTGCAGGTTAAAAGAAACACAGGTGAAGTGTACTTGACCATAAAAGGTTTGGTGCTTCCTGTGACTCACATGATGAAGTTTCATGTAAAGCCCATTAATGAAATATAAAATTATATTCATGTAGCTTGCAGATGTTAGTGTTTCCTCAGTTTCTTTCTGGGAATGTACCAAACTTAGGCTGTGTCTTGAGGTTATTGTGTCTTGAATGAAATAGCCAGCCATACAGTTAATCAGGAATTAATTTAGTCAAACAACTGGTTTGACAATGTTTCTTTTTTATTATTAAGTTGATTGACTAAGTAGGCTGGGATAGAACAATCTGTTTGGTGGCAAAACAAAAGAAGTCCTAAAATCACCTTCAAAGTAGCTCATTCTGTAAATCTTACCAGGAGAGGGGATCATACAGCTCTCTCCATTACCATCCTTAACTTCTGCCCTTTCTGAGGAATCTTGCCCAGGTTTCCAGATCTGAAAGTTCTGCAGAAACATTTAGTGAATTCTAGCCCATCATCACAGGAAAATTTACTGCAGTATGCTGTTATAGTACTCCAAACCATGGCACTAAGCTGCCACCCCTGACTTGCCAAGAAAGAACTTTGTGAAGACAGCCCCCAAATGCTACTCGACTGTGTATTAAGATGTAAGGAACAAATTGCTTAAGTTTCCAATTCACTAACAGGATACATATGCAAAGCAAGGAAAAGTAACTAATTCTATAATCAAAACCAGGGCTACATGTATTTCTAAACTTTTAGGGATTTGTGGTGTGGGAGCAGAGGAATCGGGAGATTTCCTTTTATCAATGCCCAAGGACATGCTTTCATAGTTTATTTTTACTGTGGAAGAGAGTCTTAATTACCTTTCTCAAGCCTATATCCTCTGAGAACCTAATCTGAAGGATAACCTATATAAATGCATGTGCCTGACATGGGGATATATATAATAGCATGTGCCATAGAGGGACAAAACAGCACCTTCATAGACTGTGGCAACCGAGAATTTGTACCTCTAACAAGTTCCTGAGTGATACTAATGCTTCCAGTCCAGATGCCAAACTTTAGGAACCACTGTATAAGGGTATTAACATGTGAAAGTAGAATCGGTGCATCAACTGCTCTAAAAAGTCATTAAAGAAAAAAAAAAAAAAAAAAAACTAAAGAGTCATTCCAAGGACCACTGAGACACTGCACTGAACCTTACAGGAAGAAATTGGTAAACCAGAGGAGGAAAATAAAATAAAAAAAAAACTAATTTCATTACTCAATTGATAGATGTGAAGTTCATCAGGGTGTAACAGGGTATTCAAAAAATTATTTTAATCACTATATCCCACCTTCCTTTGCTACTAAGACTGTTAAGGTCTTGAGGGTTTGGAGCAGTTGAGCATATTTCCAGTAAATCCATATTGACTAGATTTTAATTCCACTATATGATCTGCCAAGACTTTAGAACCAGATTCTGGGCTCCTCTTTAGAAAGTGGTCCCCAATCATGCCACTTCAGCTGGCTTCCTTAATTAAAAACATTGGTGCTGCTTTAGGGAATAGATGCTAACTTGGGAGCAGGGGAAGTAAAAAAGACAGTTCATGTGTTTGGCTTGGTTTAAATCCTGCTGCTTAGATTTGATATGTGCTTTAATCCCTCTTTTACATGGCCAAATATTAAAAAGAAAAAAAAATAATAAAAAGTCCAAGTCTCAAGTCATCTGACCAAAGAGCAACGGGATGATCCAAGAGCAGATGAATCAAAACCACATTTTTAAGGGAACATAGTCTTTTAACTATATGCTGCTCAGGACATCTGGACAAATGGGCTTTACTGGTATCTGGAAAGAAAGATAAAAATCATAGTAGAATTCATGATTACCAAGGTCCCTGAACTGTTTTTTAACCAGGCCAGAACTTTCACCAATTCACTATTTTTCATTTAACTTAAAACAGGCAAATCTGCATGACCATTTCCCTCATCCCTTCTATCTAGCCTTCAGCCAGGATCCCTATGCTTGCATTTTCAGCATACTGAAAGGTTCTGACACGTCTTCGGAAAGGTTTCTTTCACCCAAGTCAGTTCTCCTCTGTGCCAAAGGACGTAGTAGGACCCACAACTCTGACTGAGGTTCACATGAGCAAGAAGAAAATGGCATTTCAAAATGATAGAGAAAGTTGTTTTTCCATTGATCTAACATAGTTTAACTGACAAATTTAAAAGTTGCTCTGAATATGCATTTGCGTGTGCCTGTGTGCATGCATGACTGTGTGTGTGTGTGTTTCTCTTCACTGAACAGGGCGAATCAGCCAGCTATTAAATACTATGTAACCTAAATGGGAGGGTTAAGTCCCTCCAGTCTTTCTCCTTTCCTTGCTTTGCATTTAAATGAACACTTTGCATTAAATAAGGGTCAGTGGAGGGTCATTCTAAGCAAAGAAGACTTGAGCCTGTGAGAATGAGAGAAACAGGCTCCCTCCATTAAGGGCAAATGGATAACCTCTGGCAAAATGTATTTTGCCAACATCCCCAGCTCCCCCATTCACTGACTCCTCCCATGTCGCCCTAAGGCTTTCTCTTATACAGGTGCTACATCTGGCTTTGCTTTCCTTGGGAACAACTCCCCTTGTTAAGACTTTCCTTCTCCCCTCTCTCACAGACATCAGAAATAATTTACCTGCCTGTGCCTCATTTCCCTTGGGATTAGGGTGAGAGCTAATCTCATCTGTGCTAAAGTGTTAATTAGTAGTTTAATGCATTACTTAATTTAGAATATGTGTGTACACAGGTCATTTCTGGTAAGATGTCCAAAGAAATGACTTTTTAATAATGGGGATTTCAAGGAATGTGGTAGGTTTGTCTTTGGGATATATATTTGGTTTGGGATAGCTTTCCTGAAACTCATACCATACTGAATTCAATCTTTGCCCTCCTAGCACATATGTTTAATTTTTTCCACATATGAAAAAAATAATAAACCCTCTCTTGAGATTTTCTAGTTTACACACAGAATCTCAAGTTCCTCTAGGCAGTGGTTCCCAATCAGAATCTCTTAGAGTGGGTCTTGAACATTCACATTTTAAGTGATTCCTCCCAAGGATTTTAATATGCACTACTGCTTAAGAACCATGGAAATAAGAAGTCAGGGCATTCTGCTCCATTAGAAGGCATCAAACCCAGGCCTGATATTGTCTTTGCTCACAATGGTGCTGAAACAGAATTTCTCAATTCATGTCAAATTATGGATTGCTCTTGAAATAATGCAACACAAATCCATGAAATCATTCATTCTCTTTCCCTCATTGCCTCTCACCCCTATTATTTATTATTATCAGTGGTTATTCGACTGGCTACAGGACCATAAGGAATAACACAGAGACATTTTAAAGATGAGGCAGGCCAGGACTTCACTTGAAATCACTGCTTTCAAGTGTTCATTGCCATCAAATGTATCGGGGACAAACTACTCAAAATTTTACATAATAATACAAACCATATGGAGATAAACATGGTGCAAAGTGACTCTGGAAAGTTAACTAATAAGTTACTTTTACATTCCTCCAGATTTTGTCCATAAAAATTAAAGAGACTTATAGCAGTCAAGGTCATTTACCACACTTTGAATTGTCAGTAACTAAAGAAAAAATAAGAGGGGATATATAAAAAAAATAAGAACCTGTCAAGACAAAGAAATGTAATGTGGGACTAATGTGAGCTGAAAGTAGAGGTTTTTCAGAGGCTGGAGTAACTAAAGCCTGATTTATAAAATATTTTTTTTTATCCTTGCATTTTGATCAATACCAAAGGGCCTCCTTAAGGTAAACGGAATAATATCCTTTACTCCTAGCTGTCACTCAGAAGAGGCTAAAGGAATACATTTGAACATTTGAATCATCATTCTGATTTCAAAAACTGTAGTTTTGCTAGTATAATAGCACAAGAGTTATAACTAAAAATGTGGAATTATCACAGTGTTAGTCATAATCTGCTATATCTCAGCTCCCTATGAAGAAGTAGCATACTCAGGGGATGACTATCTGGAACTTAGAGCATTAGCTAATATTTGAGAAGCCTTGAACAACTGAGAACAAGTTAGCAAGGGATAGAACATGGTATTTCTAAAACAAAGCAAGGCTTTACACCTTTAGATATTTGACCTTAAGCAAGTCACATCTCCTCTCAGGGCTTGAGTTTTGTCATCTGTAAATAATCTGATCTCTAGGGAGTCCTTCCAGCTCTGTCCCTGCAGTTAAGTTTGATTCTTCCCACTTGCCTCTGCTTTCTAACCAGAGAGTATTAAAATAACTTTTATATGAGAAAGACATTCCTCCATCAACTCCTGCATTCTCAGTGGTGATACCATTTTCATAATGTTTTCAGTCTTGATGAAAGGCTTTTTGCCTATTCTTTCCTGGGGATAATAGCAGATGCACTGCATAATGGGTTTATTATCCCCGTTATTTTCGTGAAACTGTGGCTTAGAGATGATAAGTGACCCACCTCCTGGTCACTCACCTCATGGAGTTAAATTCAGATCTGTGGAACACGAAAACACATGCTCCCACTGTGGCATGGCAGGGGAGTAGACAGACTTGATTATCCAAGGATGGAAGCTGCATACTTCAAGCTTGTGTCAAAATAAGCCCCTACATGAATTTTTAGCTGACTATTTAGAATCTATTCTATGAACCTATGCTGAAACCTGCCTGACCAGGGCTCTCATCAAAGGGATTAGTCTTTTAAGGAGTATGTGTCTACTGTCTAGATTTTTTTTTTTTTCTTTTTTGAGCGAAGAGCTTTTCCTCTTGAAATGGTATAGCACAATATTGATAGCATGTCTCTGTTCTGGTTGATTCCAAAACCTATATTGTGCACCAGACACTTTGCTATTGAAAGATTTTACATAAAATTTATTCTTAAAAATAAAAGCCAGTTCTCAGTGATAAAATTTAATTGAATCCTTCTTAAATATTTACTATTCAGAACAGGCACTTCATGAATGGCTAATTAATTTCTCATGTAGCTTCTAATGTTCCCCATAAAATATACCATGCAATTTGGCTTTGTCAATTGACTGAAAAGATAATTCTCTAGTTGACTCTGTCTTCATTAGAAAGTCTCTCTGAGATTGAATGGAGGAAGACAATAATACTTGAAAAGGAGAATGGTATACACTAGAGTCACTGGAACCTCGTCTTATACACTCCTTCAGGGCTTGGTGGAACCACCTTCCAAGTTCTCATTGATCCAACTATATCATGTAGAAAGGTGTTACTTTTGTACTTAGCAATTCTCTTGTAGTTTTTTCAACAGCATAGTTAAAAGTGAGGGCTTTGCAGGCCAGAGTGATCTGGTTTCAAACCTGGCTTGTCTACTTACTGTATGACTTTAGATAGGTTATTTAACTTCTCTATACCTCAGTCGCACAGAGTCGGACACGACTGAAGTGACTTAGCAGCAGCAGCAGCAGCAGGAGCAGCATGCCTCAGTTTCACATACAAAATAAGATTCATAAAATCTACCTCATGTGATTTCTCTAAGGCTCAAATCAGTTAATGCTTAATGGTAACTTGAACTGTTTGGGGCTAGGGTTCAAGACAGATTTTACTTTACATCTATACATTACACTGCATGGCATTCCCCACTTACTATTGAGGAACTACGTCTTCCTGAAGCACTAGAAAAAGTTGATGATGGCAGAAGTTCCAACAAATGAAGTCACTGAGAGAGCTGGGAGACGATGACATTGCTTCAGGCTCTATTTCTCTGTCTACGTGAACTCTTAGCAAATCCAGAGAGGGCATCATTAACAATGCCACATGAACTAGAGACTTCCCGTATATCACTGCCCCCTTTGGAATCTTAAAAAATCTACAGAAAGATTCTTCCTTTACAAGTATCAGTTGTCCTTGAGAACATTCGCTGGGCCATCCTGAGGGAATTAGGGACAGCAAGATATGATGGTTGGCTTTAAACAGTTCTGCTAGCAATCTGTCTCTATTTTGCATTGTAAATCAGTAATGCCCTATGTATCCTTCTTTCAGGTCAACCTCTCACTATCACAGGCAAAATGATTTAACTCACAACTCTAAAAAGAAATGGACCACATGCAATGTGGCTCTTAACAATACAAATAGTCCTTCTATGAAGAAACAACTCTGAATTGGAGCCAGTGATACCCTGCCTGTGAAACAGAATAACATAAGATTATTCACCTAAAAACAAACATTGACCGATACTGGCTGCAATAACACTAGGTGCTTGGGTCCATATTAGGCACAATAAACTTGAGAGTGACTGATCAAGTCACCAGCCTGGTGCCCTTCCACCTTTAGAGCAAGAAAAAATAAGTTTGATTCTCTTTTCCAGCTCAGGGGACTGAGCAGGCAAAATGTTCTCCTTGGCACGTCAAAGAGAAATCTCTTCTTTCCTCTACTCAGACCCTCAGTAAAGAGAAAATTACACACCTGCACTCTGTGGCCCCTACAGCAACCAGCAAAGCAGCTTTGCTATGGTGCTTGAAGGCAGCACCAAACAACATTTGCTAGAAGAAGCAGGGGGGAGTAGCAGCTATTTGGGGACCAGAAGACCACTCCCATTCACCCTTTGGCAGCTTCTTAGGTAGGCTGAACTGGCATTCTCTGCCATACTGCAGCAGGTGGGCAAGACAATCTCTCTCTTATTTCTTAACAGAGGGTTGATGGATGGTAAATCTGGGACCCAGGGAAAAGCTGTTCTAGATAGGGTTAGCAGATAAACTATAAGTTAGACCCAGTAAAACTTGACCTTCAAATAAACAAATATTTTTAGCATTAAGTATATAGTTTTGGGATACATTGACACTAAAAAAAAATTGTTCTTTATCAAAATTCAAATTTAACTGGGCATCCTATATTTTTATTCATAAAATCTGGCAGCCCTTATTCTAAGTTCCGTCTTACCCTTCTATCTTTAATAAATTTTAAAAATTTTATATTGGAGTATAGTTGATTTACTATGTTATTTCAGACATTCAACAAAGTGATTTAGCCATACATCTACATATTTCTATTCTTTTTCAGATTCTTTTCCCATGTAGGTTATTACAGAGTATTGAGTAGAGTTCCCTGTGCTATACAGCAGGTCCCCGTTGATTATATATTTTAGTTGATTTTATATATTTTATATATAGTAGTGTGTATATGTTAATTTTTACTCTCCATTTCCCCCAGTCCCCTATCTGATCATCAGGGCACTGGAATATAACATTTGAATAAAGAAAACCAGAAAATATAAAAGAAATAAGTATAAAGGAGTTGAGAACACATTACTATATTTACCAATATTGTTGAAAGGTGGATCATTTGCCTTTTTTAAAAAAATACAAACTCTCTTGATTTGTAGAGAGTGAGGAAGGCTTTACAATTCAATTTCAATGGAATCATGTAAATGGTTACTTTGATATTTATTTCTTTAAATGAATTATCCTTTATAAATTAATTGGTCATATTCTAATTTATGTAAACCCTTTCCCAGCCCAACTCACCTTTCATGCAACTGCCAGATCCAAGAAGGTAAAGGAAACGGGGAGAGGTTAATTTGGAAAGTTCTGGTCTCATATGGGAACATCTTATCTGAAGGACCTCAGGGAGGTAGGTTGACAGTAAGTTATGCTTCTCCAATCTACGTCCCTTGATGTCCAAGCATCAAGATCTGTCTGAGAAGTCCCTTCTAAAAAACATTTTGGACACAATGTAAAACATCTATTTTCAATTTTAGTAAGGTTATGCATACTAGATGCCAACAACATTTTGGTAATTTCTGTTAAATAATCAGTCAACTAATTCTGTCAGTGTATTTTTGGAGGGGAATGGTGGTGGTGGTGAAGAAATCAGTCAAACCAATTTTCACATTGTGCTGGCTGGGGTAAACATAGACTCTGCTCCCTAAAAATATCACCACTCTGTTTCTCACTTCTTTGAAACTACTTTGCACCTTTCTATTCCCATTTGTTAGTTCTGCCCTGAGTACAACTGAGGGGAGGATACAACTACCTCTTATTCGGTACCATATGTTGCTCAAGTTAAAAAGGAATAAATCCAGCATATATGTATGGTGTCCCTGACTTATGGGAGTTTCCCAAGGCATGGGACTAGGGACTAGAATATAACCCAACAACAAAGGTATGTGTGTGTTATCTATACATATACACATGTATCAGTGTGTGTGTCTGTGCTTACTCAGTCGTGTCTGACTCCGTGAGCCTATGGACTTAGCACACCAAGCTTCTCTGATCATGGGATTTCCCAGGCATGAATACTGGAGTGGGCTGTATTTCCTACTCCAGGAGATCTTCCCCATCCAGGGATTGAACTCGCGTCTCCTGCCTTGGAAGGCAGATTCTTTACCACTGAGCCACCTGGAAAGCCCATATATCAGTGGAGGGCCTGCAAAATCCACATTACTAAAATTTTTGGAGTTTAATATTTTGAGGGCCTTTAATTTTTTGAAACTCACTAAAATTTAAGGTAGTTTAAACCCCATTACAGCAACTGGCAAGCATGGGTAGAAGGCTGAGAGAAGCAAAGACATTTGTAAGCTCTTATTTATGTGTTTTTCTTTCTAATGGCTGCCAGTCTTCCAAGTCAGGAAATATTTGCACATGTTCTAGACATCTTCCTGAAGGTATGAGGCTCTCTTGAAACCATCCTTACACTTGGCTGTGCCAAAAACACTACAGCAAACTACAGTACCCCAAGAAAAAAATACTCTTTCAGGCTTCCTAAATGACTCATTCAGCCTAGAGTAATAAAAAATAAGTAAGGTTAATATTTCCATCCTTTGGAAATATTTATCTCTACACAGTGTCACCTTTTTTTTTATATAGTCAGAGTAGAAAGTTACTTAGGTGGCATAATTTTTAAAGGCCAACCTGTCTCCAGCACTGGCTTAACAGGGTATCATTAGACAATCCTTTCCATCAAGGCACATCTGCAGAGAACCCCCAATAAAACGCGTTATTTGGGAACGGGTCACTTTTGTACACATCTTTTTAGTCCCACAAAAAATCGTGGCAAGTACCCACATATAGAAGGTATTCTGCTAGTCTCAAAGAGATTATAAAGGTGATTCAAAAAGATTTTCTGGATACACCTAATTGTCTCATAGACCTACTTGTAGAATGACAACAGTGATAATAAAAGGAGAAAATGAATGTAGGCAATAGAAAACATACTAAGACATTTACACTGAATTTTTTGCTTGGCATATATCCTTGATGCTCTTTGTGCCTAATATCTGCAAGGCACTTTACGAGGTGCTCTGAAAGTATAGCCAAAATGAAAATGTCCTGGTCTCTGCCCCTGAAGAAATCTGTGAACTAGTTTTAAAGACTAATGAATTCCTAGGCATACACTCCAAGCTTTCGTAGCTGGTTTTCCACTGTCATTGCAACACATTATTTTGTGACAAGGTGGAACTTGGAGGAACAAGGAGGAATTCGCTGCCTACACAATTCTTGTAGAAATTAACCACCAGGAAAGCCTCAAGTTGTAAGTTCTATTGAAACCCGCACCTCCATCTGAAGGGGTATTATAAGAATTTTACTTAAGCAGTACACTTGGTATTTACCTCATCTCAATGCCAAATCTGACTCCATCTACCTGTTCAACTGTCTTCCTTTGCCAGCTTCTAACCTTCCAAGCTATAGCCACTTAGCCAGTACATGAAATTTATTCCTGGCCAGACTGGGAGAAGTTGTGTTCTTGAGCAGGAAACAAAATACATATATATATATATATATATGCTAAGCTCCTTCAGTTGTGTCTGACTTTGCAACCTATGGACTATAGCCTGCCAAGCTCCTCTGTCCATGGGTTTCTCCAGGCAAGAATACTGGAGTGGGTTGCCATTTCCTTCTCAAGGGGATCTTCCCGACCCAGGGATCGAACCCAGGTCTCCCGTATTAGAGGCAGATGCTTTAACCTTTGAGCCACCAGGGAAGCCCATATATATATATATACACAAACACACACATACATATATATACATATATATATATAATTTCATCAATATTCCTAGAAATTAATCTGTTAGAAAATACACAAATTTTTATTTATTTATTTTATTTTAAAAATCCCCACCAATCAGAAACCAATCATCCACAGAGGAAATCCTGAGGTTCTGTTTCATCTTTGGGAGATACTAATTTTAAATGATCATTTGCTGCCTCCCTCTTCCCTGGAGCTCCCAGTAGGAGCAGTAACTGAAGCAAAATACCTCTGGCCTTGCTCATGGGACTAGAGTAAAGCATTAGCAAGCACTTATTTGCCTTCCTAGGGCTTCTAAGGGTTTGAGTAGGGATTTAGTCATGAGCTTCAAGTGTCCTATAAAGCCCATCTGCTTGTCCCAGTCTACTTCTGGAATTCTCCTAAGTCACTCAGACTAGAGTATGCCTTAGTGCCCATCATGATGCAAACAGCTATGCTGGAGGGACATATCATAAATAATCTTCATTACTGACCTCAGCTCACCAATTTCCTATAAACTTTTATACTTGGGCAGATCTTTTTTTCAATCGGCCGATCTACTTTACTGCTTTTTACTCTGGCTTGTACCTGTTGAGGTGAACAGAATATAGTAAAGAACACAGACGTAGTGGCCAGGCAAATTTTGGGTTGACTCCTGGCTTTGCAACTTATTACTATTGTTCAGTAACTCAAATTTTGGATCCTTAATTTCTTTATGAGATGGGGGAGGTTAAAGATAACAATTGTACCTACTTCAAAACACTCTTATGAGATATAAATAATACACTGTAAATTAAGCACTAGGCACAGTGTAACACAGTGAATGTAACCTTTTTTTTTTTTAATGGTACCAATTTTTAGGACACCAAGCTCACTATCTCTAAATTGACTAACATTTTATTCTCCATCTTTTTTACTCACTCAATTTGTGTACCAAATAATTTTTATTTTATTTTATTTTTCAGGGTTAGGAAAAGCTGTCCTTCTATGAGGACTCTCAGATGTGTCCTTTTTGACTGAGGTGGTATATTTGTTTTGTTTCTCTTCAGAGTTAATGATTTATATAAAACGTTAGTGGCAGTGCTTAGAATATAATCAATCTTCTTTTCCCTTAGGGGAACCTGAATAATCCAAACTCCTTTTCCTAGTGATAATGCAACTCTGTCTACAAATGACATACCTAAAAGGAGCTTTATTATTTTTTCAGCATGAATTACACATAAACCACCTCCATGTTATTATTTCTCCAATTGAAAAGACACAATTTATGCCTCATTGTTCCTCTCTTTCTCCATGCTCTGGTAGAGGAGGAATACAAATTCCTGAGTGTAGCTGAGCAGAGAAAATAAGAGTACAGGTTAAATAACTACTTAATATTCTGATATTCTTTGATATTTTAGTACTATTTTACTCACAGGCCTCTTTATAAGAGACTGCCTTTAATGTAGCCCCAGGAATGTATAAGTTTAAGAACTTCCACTTTGAGTCTGAGGGCTTTGCTGGTGGCTCAGCATCCTTCTGCAATGCAAGCAATGTGGGTTCAATCCCTGGGTCGGGAAGATCACCTGGAGAAGGAAATAGCAACTCATTCCAGTATTTTTGCCTGGGAAATCCCATGCACAGAGGACCCTGGTGGACTACAGTCCACAGACTGTAGACCCCACAGGGTCGCTAAAGAGTCAGGAACAACTGAGTCACTAAATACCTTTTGCTTTGTCACCTCCAGAGAGCTACAGTGGCACATTAATTTCTAAATGCTACTTTTGCATCACCCACCAAACTACCTTAACTACAGATACACAAATATGGCATGAATGTTGAAAAGCCCTAAATCCAAGTTAGGGTTCACTGTTATTTTCAAGAGTTAGAACTGCCTAAATGCTATCTTCCAAAGTATCTGTTTCATGAAGTGTGGTGATGACCTGGTTAATTAGTTTCTAGTGGCCAACTGTTAGAGGATTAATGACAAAAGAAAGAACTGTTGATACTTCAATCACCTTCACTGAATTTCCTGAGAATCTGACCACTGTGTCATATATATATATATAATATTCTATATAGTATGTGTGTGTGTGAAAGTCGCTCAGTCGTGTCCAACTCTTTGCAATCCAATGGACTATACAGTTAATGGAATTCTCTAGGCCAGAATACTGGAGTGGATAGCCTTTCCCTTCTCCAAGGGATCTTCCCAACCCAGGGACTGAACCAAGGTCTCCCACATTGCAGGCGGATTCTCTACCAGTTGAGCCACAAGGGAAGTCCCTATATAGTATAATTATATATAAACATATACTATGTATATTCATATATATGCATTTTATATATGTATGTATATACAAATGTATATGTTTAAATGTATAGTCCTATAAATATATGTATATTTGTAGTATATATTGGGCTTCCCTGGTGGCTCAGAGGTTAAAGCGCCTGCCTCCAATGCGGGAGACCCGGGTTCGATCCCTGGGTCGGGAAGATCCCCTGGAGAAGGAAATGGTAACCCACTCCAGTATTCTTGCCTGGAAAATCCCATGGATGGAGAAGCCTGGTAGGCTACAGTCCATGGGGTCGCAAAGAGTCGGACACGACTGAGCGACTTCACTTCACTTCACTTCACTTTTTGTAGTATATATAACTATATATGCATACATATGGAAAATAAACTTGATTTTCAATATATTCGACAAAGGGTACATTAATGTTTTTAGCAGTACTCCCACCAGTCATGAAATTTTGTACATCAATTTCTAAGTAACTGTACCATTTTCCCCTGGCACACAGAGATCTATATTTTATTTACAGTGTATAATTGGGATGTTTTTATCTGATTGAACAAAATCACTATGCTATAGTGTATTAGTCTCGGCTTTTCTTTAAAAATATATATTTGTCTCCATTCATTTAAATTTGTCTTCTTTGCTTTGCTTGTAGAACTCATTTAGAAAATCAACTGAATTAAGTATATGAAGACATGAGACGATGCTTTTTGGCATTACCCCAACATACCAAACATAGAATTTCATTTTCTCTCCATACATATCTATGAACTCATTAAATAGATAAGAGTAGTTGTGAAAATTTTTAGTTGTGGTCTCTTTAGGGCTCAAATTCTACATATGACTTTTATTATCACCTTTCACGCTATTGCTTTTTCCTCCCTCAAATTTTATCAGGAGGCAGAAGTAAACTTAGGTATAACACAAAAGGAAAAAAGACAAGCCTAAAACTCAGAGACTGAGTTATATTCCACAGTTGGAGAGATGTCATGGCCAACACAGAAATACTCCATGTTCTCCAAGGCCTTTAGGCCTCAGCACTTTCCACTAATTTGGTCCCCTGAGTCTCAATTTATTTAGTGTATGCTGGTTCATTCACCCTCATTGCAAATATTCAACCTCAGTTCTCTTATTGAGGAAAAACTTAGTCCCAGAGTCTGAGTTAGATGGTTCATTAGACTTTCCACATCCAGGGAAAAAAAAAAAAAGGAGATCCCTATTTTCTTCCTCCTTTTGCCCATTTTCACCCTTGCACTCCCTTTCCTTACTTTATTTCATGACTCCCTTCTTAATATAGAGCTACAATCATAGGGAAAATAACCTCCTTCTTTAGGTCCACTAAAACTAAATCAATAAAAATGACCATCCCTCCCCACCAAATGTCTTCTGATAATTCTAACCAGCACCTAGTACCTAACACAGTGCTTGGTACACAGTGAAAGTTTGATAAATATTTTTAATTGTATTATGGAAAATTAAACATTCAAAAAATGTATTTATTTAATGGATACATTTATGTTTCCTATGCAAGAGAAGCCTGAGGGTTACTTAAAGACCAATCCCTACTTTTGAGGCATATAATCACCAGGGGGTGATGTCATAGGAAGGAGGAGGAACACGGAGAAGGTTCTGGACTTAAGATACTGCACCAGGAAGGCACAACAGTCTAGTAAGCCTGTGGCCTCAACTCAGCTGCAGCTTCAGTCTCGGCTTGTGAGTCCTGCAATGTATAATGAAATGCACAGTGTTATGCACTTTACAGCTGCTCAAGCAATATTTGTTGGCTGACTTAATTGAGCTATATTTGCAAAATGGCAAGGATGTGAGAAAACTTTCCTACCTAAAAAGAAAGCATTCACAGTGCTAGACATTTGGTAGGCAAATAAACAGTATAATTTCAGCCTAAAAGGAAAAATACTCAAACCCCTATCCAATAGGTCTAGTGGCTAGGCAACCCAAATGTCAGCACCATGTTTCTGAAACTTAATTTAAAATATGATAAATTGTATGTCATCCACTTTGAGGACATTTCTTTCCTGCCTTTCTGTTCCCACTCCCTGTCCCAACTTCAAATCCAGAAAATGTAACTAGTAAACCTAAATATTACCTGTCTGGTGAGATTTCCGAGTAAAAGCATTGTGTCGAGCAGTGATTTTAAAAAAATCAAATTTAACAGGGATGCCTCGGACAGTGTTTTAAAAAGAAATTGCCAACTAGTACAGCCACTATGAAGAACAGTGTGGAGATTCCTTAAAAAACTGGAAATAGAACTGCCTTATGACCCAGCAATCCCATTGCTGGGCATACACACCGAGGAAACCAGAATCGAAAGAGACACATGTACCCCAATGTTCACTGCAGCACTGTTTATAATAGCCAGGACATGGAAGCAACCTAGATGTCCATCAGCAGATGAATGGATAAGAAAGCAGTGGTACATATACACAATGGAGTATTACTCAGCCATTAAAAAGAATACATTTGAATCAGTTCTAATGAGGTGGATGAAACTGGAGCCTATTATACAGAGTGAAGTAAGCCAGAAAGAAAAACACCAATACAGTATACTAACACATATATATGGAATTTAGAAAGATGGTAATGATAACCTTGTATGCAAGACAGCAAAAGAGACACAGATGTATAGAACAGTCTTTTGGACTCTGTGGGAGAGGGTGAGGGTGGGATGATTTGGGAGAATGGCATTGAAACATGTATAATATCATATAAGAAACAAATTACCAGTCTAGGTTTGATGCAGGATACAAGATGCTTGGGGCTGGTGCACTGGGATGACCCAGAGGGATGGTATGGGGAGTGGGGTGAGAGGGGGATTCAGGATTGGGAACACGTGTATACCTGTGGCAGATTCATGTTGATGTATGGCAAAACCAATACAATATTGTAAAAATATAAAAAATAAAGAACTAAAAAAAATAAAAGAAAAGAAAAAGAAAAAGAAATTGCCATATTCAACAGTGCTCTTCCAGAGAGCAAGCAATTTGGGAATTTGCTCATCATTGTAATGCCACCCACACCTTCTATATCTGACTTAATCCACTGAGTACCAAGGGACAGGTGACTGCTGTAAGATCTCTCAAGAATGGATGCTTACTTATGCCCATTATGTTTTTAAGTTTTACAACAATAAGATATTTGACACAGTCTATTCCTTCCACCAACAGTAACTGAGTTCCAACTAGGCATCAGGGACAAGTGAAAATTAAGCTCTAGGACCAATTGTAAAGTTTCACCCTATCTCAGGTGAATTATTCCTTTCCCTGAAATAACCACCTTGAACCTTTTCCCACTCCTTTTCCTGCCCTCATCACCTTCAAATGGCAATGTGGGAACAGATGATTAAGGTTAGAAGTATAGTTAAGACTTCATGAAGATCAAGGCAAACTGGTTCACCTGGCGATTCAGTTCATTGTCTTATCTCAATAGTATTCTGTGTAACAAAATGCTGTGAGGTAACAGTAACACAGAACTAAAAAGCCTCTTGATGAAACTGAAAGAAGAGAGTGAAAAAGCTGGGGATTCAGGATTGGGAGCTCATATACACCCGTGATGGATTCATGTCAATGTATTGCAAAACCAATATGGTATTGTAAAATCTCAGGTGAATTATTCCTTTCCCTGAAATAACCACCTTGAACCTTTTCCCACTCCTTTTCCTGCCCTCATCACCTTCAAATGGCAATGTGGGAACAGATGATTAAGGTTAGAAGTATAGTTAAGACTTCATGAAGATCAAGGCAAACTGGTTCACCTGGCGATTCAGTTCATTGTCTTATCTCAATAGTATTCTGTGTAACAAAATGCTGTGAGGTAACAGTAACACAGAACTAAAAAGCCTCTTGATGAAACTGAAAGAAGAGAGTGAAAAAGCTGGGGATTCAGGATTGGGAGCTCATATACACCCGTGATGGATTCATGTCAATGTATTGCAAAACCAATATGGTATTGTAAAGTAAAATAAAGTATAAAAAAAAAAAAAAAGCTGGCTTAAAACTCAATGCTCAAGAAACAAAGAACACAGCATCTGGTCCCATCACTTCATGGCAAATAGGTGGGTAAACCATGGAAACAGTGACAGACTTTCTTTTGGGGGTGCTTCAGAATCATTGCTGATGGTGTCTGCAGCCATGAAATTAAAAGACGCTTGCTCCTTGGAAGAAAAGTTATGACCAACCTAGACAGCATATTTAAAGCAGAGACATTACTTTGCCAACTAAGGTCCATCTAGTCAAAGCTATGGTTTTTCCAGTCATGTATGGATGTGAGAGTTGGGCTGTGAGGAAAGCTGAGCACTGAAGAATTGATGCTTTTGAACTGTGGTGTTGGAGAAGACTCTTGAGAGTCCCTTGGACTGCAAGGAGATCCAACCAGTCCATTCTGAAGGAGATCAGCGCAGGGATTTCTTTGGAAGGAATGATGCTAAAGCTGAAACTCCAGTACTTTGGCCACCTCANGCACTGAAGAATTGATGCTTTTGAACTGTGGTGTTGGAGAAGACTCTTGAGAGTCCCTTGGACTTCAAAGACATCCAACCAGTCAATCCTAAAGGAAATCAGTCCTGAATATTCACTGGAAGGGCTGATGCTGAAGTTGAAACTCCAATACTTTGGCCACTTGATGAGAATAACTGACTCACTGGAAAAGACCCTGATGCTGGGAAAGTTGAAGGCGGGAGGAGAAAGGGACGACAGAGGATGAGATGGTTGGATGGCATCACCAACTCGATGGATATGAGTTTGAGTAAGCTCTGGGAGTTGGTGATGGACAAAGAGGCCTGGCATGCTGCAGTCCATGGGGTCGCAAAGAGTCAGACACGACTGAGCGACTGAACTGACTGAACACAATTTTACCTTTGCATTGGATATCATAGTAGTACGTCTTGGTATCAGGTAGTAAAGTGGAGGAAAGAATGGAAACACATTTTATGGTGCAATGAGTGATTTCTCCACCTAATAGCCAATAATCAGCTTCTATTTTGCAAGGTGGTGAAAGAACTATAGGATAGTTTTTACTATGCTCATAACACTAAGTTTCCATTTTATTGCGTTCCAGGCACTGTGCTAGGTTGAAGAGCCACCCCCACCCCCCAAATGCTGGAGATTATCTAGTCAAATAGATTTATTTTATACTTGAGGAAATAGGCCCAGAAAAGTCAATCTACAAGTATTGTGTCAGTTAATGGGAGGGTCAGGTTGCCACCCACTGAGCTATCTTAAAAGGTCTTGGTCTCTCTCTTAATATTCCGTACTCCATAGAATAACTACAGTCTCTCTGGGTATATTGATCTTTGGGAAACTGTCTAGTTTTTAATAGTACCATTAAAAAAAGTTTCAAAATAATTTCTTTTTGTTAATATGGTCTCACATGGGCAAATTCTAAGTATTCTTCCAATTTGAATGGCAATTCTTCAGCTATGAGACCAGAATCTAGAGGTGAAAAGGAAACTGCATTTAATAACTGTAGCGGAGTAAAAAAAGAACTGCACTTTCTCCTAAAAAGAGAGAAAAGTAAAACCCACGATTTTAAGTGAGGTTTATACTGGCAGGCAGCAGGAGAGGGTAGAAAGACAGGTATTTAATTAGAAGAAAAAGAAGGAAAGGAAAAGGGTTACAATGTGGAGTGTGCAACTCAGCCTTCATTTCAACATGCGCAGACCTCAGCAGACAGCTGGAAACCTGCCAGAGAACAAGGCCTTGGAAACAAGCTGGAAGACATTGGAGAGACTTTAACCAAAACAAACACCAGCAGGGGATGTGGTTGGCAGAGCTGAAAAAGCAAAGGACTCTATGAGTCACTCTGACATTAATTTTGAATGTTATCATGCTTCCATTTTGTTGTACAAGGTATTTATACATCATTTTATATACATATATATTCACATATATATATACATATATATACATATGCACATATATATTATTTAGGTAAAGAACAAATAACATTACAATCATTAGAAATATACAATTTAAAATATAGAAAAGTACATCCACTATCTCAGTACTCTATTAATAACATTTAATTCACTATTTTTAAAGTGCAAATTTTTAACATAACTGTAATCAGAATATAAAAATAATATGCAATATGTAACATCATAAACATAGTTCTGTGCTGTTAGATAGCTTCATAAACATTGCTTTTCAGAGCAATGAGATATTAACTAAGTTAAGATAATTTACAAAGGGGAAATGATAAATGGTCAACAAAGGGTGGGGGAGATAGATTGGGAATTTGAGATTGACATGTACACACTGCTATATTTAAAATGGATAAACAACAAGGACCTATTGTATAGCACAGGGAACTATGCTCAGTATTATGTAACAACCGAAATGGGAAATAATTTGAAAAAGAATAGATACATGTATAACTGAATCATTTTGTTGTACATCTGAAACACAACAATGTTGATCAACTGTGCTCCAATACAAAATAAAAATTTTTTTAAAAGATTTTTAATGAACTGCTAAATGCCAAGTATGGGCTAGCATTAAAGTGTAGTACTCTTAAAACACAGTCACAAGCTTTTCTCCACATATTTATGGTCCTGACCTGGTAGAGAGAAGCCCTTGCAGTAGGAAAAATGTGGAACCATATCCAATTTCTCTCCCCCTCGCCCATTCAGTAAAGCCCTAAGCTTTAGGGGAAGGGCACCAAATGCTGTTCCTTCCAGGGTACAGATGAAGACCTGATATAGCTGAGGGAAATGTAAAAACATATTCAGTCCTCTACTTCTGGGGGAAGCACAGGAATCATCCCTGGATGCAAGCCATTTAGAGGTGTCTTACTAGTAATAGAAGGGCAGGTTAAGTAAGAAGGTCCCACTCTCATGACCTAGAGGCACAGGGTCTGCCTAAGACAGGGGTTGAATCAAGACAATAGAGAACTCTTCCCTGCCCTACTAGGTGCTTAGTCGCTCAATCATGTCTGATATTTTGCGACCCCATGGACAGTAGCTTGCAAATCCATGGGATTTTCCAGGCAAGAATATTGGAGTGGGTTGCCATTCCCTTCTCCAGGGGATATTCCTGACCCTAGTAAGAAGGGATAAGCAATATACATACCTCTGAGGGAGGCACGAGAGCACTGAGTGAGTATCTTTGAAACACAGAGCACAAGGAGAAACTAAAGCTCATATCCCAGAAACTCAGAGTCCCCTGAGGTGGCAAATACCCCCACAAAATACACACACACACAGAGGCACATGCATATGTACACAAAACAAAAATAAAAACAAACCCCTATACATTGCATATTTAAAGCACTGAAAACAAAGAAGAGAAATGTTAAAGGCAGCCAGAAGAAAAACACAAAGGAACACAGATAAGAATGACAGCAGACTTCAGACCATGCAAACCAGAAGACAATAGAGTATTAAAGTGCTGAAGGAAAAACAGTAACTGTCAACCCCAAATTCTACATCCAATGTAAATATCTTTTGAAAATGGAGAGACTTTTCACACAAAGGCAGAGACTTAATGACCAGAAGCCCTGCACTATAAGAAATGTTAGAGGAAGTTCTTCAGGCTTAAGGGTATCAATACACAGAAACTTGGATTTAACCAAATAAATGATGATACCAGAAATAGCTCAAATGAGTATACATGTAATTTTTCTTCTTTTTAAATTGCTCTAAAAGACAACTGACTAAATAAAAAGTAGTAGTATTGAGTAGAGGGAACAGAGTAGTAGTAGTATGGGTTTATATCATATATAAGAACAAAATGTATAACAACCATAAGCATAGTATACAAGCTGGGATACCACACAGTGAAGTGGTAGAATATGACTTGAAGGTATACTGTGTAATTTAAGATGGATACTGAAAAATCTTGATTATGGTAGTAGTTACATATTTGTCCAAACTCATGAAATTGTACACTTACAAGGATGAATTTTTCCAAGTGTAAACTATACCTCAGTAAGCCCTAGTTTAAAAGAAAGAATTATTATGCACAACTCACCTTTTACCTTCTTGACTTTTCTTCTTCTTATGGCATCGCAATTCTGATGACTGCTGATGCAAAACCATCTTTTTGTGTTATCTAGCCTTACCTTTGCTTTTTGCCTTATAAAACTGAGGGTTGTATTGCTAATATCTGACGGTGAAGAGAGCTATATACCTTCAAATGAAAGAAAGTACCTCAATACACACACACTTAAATACACACCCCTGAGGAATTAAAACATGTGTAGAGCCATGGCTATGACAAATGTGCCATAAAGAAGAGAAACTTGTATGCATAAGGTATAGGAATCTATGCACAAGGTGGCAAAATTTGCTTCAATCACACAATTGTTAACTAATCATTCAGTCTGGATGCAACTGGGATAACATAAACAATACATTTGCATCTGTATCACATCACTGTCTAAAGCTTATTGTTTCTGCTAATGTGAAGTGAAGTGAAGTCGCTCAGTCGTGTCTGACTCTTTGTGACCCCGTGGACTGTAGCTTACCAGGCTCCTCCACCCATGGGATTCTCCAGGCAAGAATACTGGAGTGGGTTGCCATTTTAGGTTAGGTCAAAATGACTTAAGAACACTTTTACCATGAATATTAAGATTCTCTGTTCCTTATACTCACCAAGTTTCTTTCTACTTTTAGGACTCCTCCACAATTCTGTTTCTACTCCTCAGTGTCTGTGCTATAGGTACCTTTGTACAAATTTTAAAGATCTCCCCACCCTACCTGGATAGATGAATTTTAAACAGAAACTCCTGGGCAGATGCAGCCCTAAGGGTACAAGGCTTGGCAATCAGAGGGCACCTTTGTCTGAATTAGAAGGAAGCCCCTTCCACTGGACCCATTTAAAGATACTTCTACACAACCCATATGGAGAGGACCTGTGGTCAGCTGACGGTAAGGATCAGTTCAGGGATAGTGATTTGGTATTTGAGGGATATGCCTAGGGAAGAGGAATCCTGCATTTGTACATATCATTATACAGGATTGAGAAAAAGTCTATTCACCATATGAGAGAGGTGGGGAAGGGCACCTGATAAATGATAGGCCACTAAAGCACCGTTATCTCCAATAGAACCCTTTATACTGCTCCTGCTCTACCTCGAATGAATCAGCATCATCCTCTACAATCATACCTTTGCTTGGTTATCTCATATTTGTTGTCCTGCTGTCAGTTTACCAGTGATTTCCCCAGGGAGGCTGACCCTTCAATCTAAAATAAGCCCCTTTGTTCTTTACTTTTATATCACTAGGAATTTTCTTATAATTGATATGTATTGATATATTATATCAATTTTCTTATATATATATAAGAAATATATACATATATTGATATATATATCAATATCAAATTGATATATATATCAATTTTCTTATAATTGATATATATTGATATATTTTCTTATAATTGATATATATTGATATATCTAATTGATATATATTACAATTGCAATTATATAATTATTTATGTGTTTACTTTTATATATTTGCCTCCTCCAACCCTCCCAGAAACACACATTTAATCACTTATACATTTCTAATCCATAAACTCTAGAAGAGCAGGAACTATCTGCTTTGTTCACCAGTTTATCTCCAAAGTCTATCACAGTGTCTGTCATATACTTTGTGGTACATAAAAATCATTGAACAAATGCATAGATTTTCTTGTTAGATTATTTGGTAAACTATCACATACATATGCACATTCATGTACACAGGATGATATAGAATGCTATGGAAACTTTAGCAACATTCAGCTTAAAAGTTGAATGTGAGTAACCAGAATGGTATGGATATACAATATAAAACAAGTGATATTTTTATCTGAGTACATATTATTTGAATTAGTTCCCTTTTCCTTTGGCAATTTTATTAACTTTCTGCTAATAATGTTTAGATCTTCGGTTTTGTTGGTTGGTTCACTATAGCTTTCTAATCCATTTCTTTCATAATAATTCTCACAGTTGTCACTGTGAGAACTATCTTAAATTTGATTGTTCTCTCAAAGTGAAATATGCTTTGGCATTATTTGATTTGCAGTGTAGGGTTTTGACTTGCAATCACTGTTGTCATTAGAAAATGCAGAATGAAAACATAATGTAAATCCACTTACCAAATAGATTCTGCCATAAGTACCAAGGCCAATGGTTTTATCCAGTGAGAATATTCCAGTTGGATCCTGCAAAAATGTACAATAAAACTTCTGAATTTTCTTGGAAAAACAGCTAAGCATTGAACTGTATAGAATGCTATTTTCAGTCTGCCTTGTTCCCTTAGAATTTCTATGGGAAGAACCTAAGTGTTATTTACCAAAAGAATACAGTTATCACAATCTCCC
>SJYT01047633.1:177525-196742 GCA_006410635.1 Cephalophus harveyi
CGGACTGAGTGTATTATTTTTTTTTTTTAAAAAAAAAGCAATTGTGTGAACATTAAATAGTTGTACAATTGATTATCATAAAACTGTGAATTTGGTACAATCATGTCTAGGTGAGGCATATTCATAATTTAATTAGAAATACTATTAGAAGTAGAAAAATTCATTTACTTGCAATGAAAAACTCTTTTCATATCCATCTTTTGAGTGCTAACCAGAAAGGCAGAAAGTTTACCATACAGTAATGGTAATATTGAGTAGATATATAACGATGAGTAGATATTGGCTATAAAGTCTAAATTGTTTATTTATATAATAGCAATTTCCCTGGTGACTCAGTCAGTAAAGAATCTGTCTACAATGCGGGAGACCTGGGTTGGACCCCTGGGTCGCGAAGATCCCTTGGAGAAGGAAATGGCCACCCACTCCAGTATTTTTGCCTGTGGACATAGGAGCCTGGCAGGCTACAGTCCATGGGGTTGCAAAGAGACGGACATGACTGGGCAACTAACACACACACACACACACACACACACACTTCTTAAGAAGAACACTGCTTCTAAATATGAATAACAAAACAAGATCATGGCAATACAAGAGTATCATTTAAAAAAAAAGACAGAGTTGCTTTTGTTTGTTTTTAAGTTAATCTTTACATCAGCTGAATATGTTTTCATGGCACAAATTCACTGTTGATACAGTCTGTGTCTTAACCTTAAATGTGACATCATAGAAGACAAAATACAACATGTTTATCAACAGATTCCTAAGGTTTCCACATTCATCCTTAAACATTATTTTCTTACCTTAAAATATTGATATTAATTTCCTGTTCACCACAAAACATGGTTTCTTGAATTTTATCACTACTTAAACTTTTATCCTAGCAGCTTATTATGCTATTTTGGCAAAACATGTATGAGATATGAGTAGATGCCAGTTTACACGCAAAGTAACTGGAGCATTGGCAAATTCTTGGAAATTCACAAGCGTTATAGAAAGCACATTTTATATACACAAACTTCATGTAACCTTGTTTGAAAATATTTTTATCACTGTGACAAATATGAGATAAACAGGAAAACTATTGAGCAAATGCAATGTATATGACTGAAATTATAGACTCCTTTAAACTGGTGTGATATTTGTGTAATCTAGCAAAACTGTCATAGGAAAATGGTACAGCTCTGGGATTACTTTAATCAACAAATATTCACCTGGACAGGTAAGGAGACTGAAAGTTTAGCCCCAGTTCTGCCTTTAATTAACTATATGACTTTATGTAAGTTACTTACTCTCTCTGGGACTCAGTTTTCACATATATAAAATAAAGATGCTGTGTTAGGCGACTTCCTAGCTCTAAAATTCTTTGGAAAAAAAATCAGATTCTGACATTCAAAAATCCAGATACTTCCAATGCACTGATATGACAATTGCTAGCAGGCTACTTTCTTAAAATTCTCATTAAAATCAGTGTCACAATATGTACAATATCATTATAGGAAAACAGTTCTGGGAAACACTCCCAGAAATACAAAGTTTTTAAAATTATAATTTTGAGAACATAATAAAAGTAAAAAGAGAGGTATAGTGGGTTTTGATAATAGCCATATCATTGTTCTTATAATTCATTGAAAAATTATGGGAAAAAGCCAACAAAGAATTTCCTAAGGTTCGGCTTGAAGAGCTTATCAATTTAACATATTTGTTTAAAGGAGATCTTTGCGGAATTTATATGAGACATTATTAATTCTGGAGAAATAGTCTCTAGTCATTGATCAAAAGAATCAACTATGTCAGCTGGTTCTTACTGGTAAACCATTCTTTGTATAGTTGAGGCTGCATTTTAGCTTAAAAAAAGAAAAGATACCATATATCAGAGAATTACTGCATTATCTGAACATGTTTATTTCCAAATTGTTGAACACAGTCTTTAATTTCTTTAATTCCTTTTTTAGCCCTCAATAACGTAAGTACTGTACTCATACTTGAACTCAAGTATCTATTTACTCAAAAAAGACACTAAGGAAACAAAAGAGAGAATAAAATGCCTGTGCAGTTCTTGGAGGCCTTATTTTATCTATATTCATATTGTTCAGAAATTTCTTCCTGATCACAAATGACTGAAACATCTTAAATTCATTCTCCTCATGCTCATACTTAAAGAAGGTTTTAAAAACGTTTTCTTCTGTTCTTAATGGAAGCTAAATCTAGTATTCATTTATTCTAAGAGTATTTTTTTTCATTAGTTTTATACAAGATTTTTTGTTTCTGTCTCCACATTAATCTTTCAAAACTAAATGACTGTCAAACTGGGCAAAAAGAGGAGGGGTCTATGCTAATGACTAGGATAACATTACACAATTTCTTATATCAAATTTTCCACTGAATTATAGTCAGAGAAAGTTTATTCTAGGCTCCCAAGGGAGGAAGTACTGAGAAGTCAACTTTTTTTTTTTTGGTGACTGTGAAATTGAAAGATTCTCACTAGCAGGGTCTTTATGATTACTTGGTCCTCTCCTCTGCCCTGCTATTTACAGATAAGAAAACCAGAAGAGGAAAGATCTTTATATTTATGACTGTTATATTAACTTAGAGAATATTTGGTGGTTCAGTATATACTTCGGTGTTCCATTTGGTTAAAAAAAAATAGTTAATTAGAAACCTTAATTTGTGAAAGTTTTCCTCAAAAGGTAGTACTGAAAGTCTAATTTTTAAAACATTTTGAATCGTAAAATGTTGGGCAAATACTCTATACTTTGTTATATTTTTCTACGTGTCTAGAAAACTCCTGCAATTTAAAAGTCCTAGTCTGTTTGCCCCCTGAAATCTAGAATTTTAGGGAGATATTTCTGTCTTCTGAATTCAAAAAGAGGTAAGAAAATGATCACGTTGATGGGTCCTTTTATTAAGGGCTGGGGTTAAGGGTAACAGGAAGAAAAAGAACCACTAGAAGGCAGTGTTTGCTGGTCATGGGAGAGACGCAGAGACAGATCTACAGAACCAAATACAGCAGAAATTAAGAACAAAGGGGAAAGGATAAATGGTCAACACAGGTAGCAAAGAAAAACACAGAACATTTTCTAGTAGTTAGCTAAAGAAAGAAAAGAGATTGCAAGTACCTAGAAGGAATACCATAGGCTATTGTTCTTTTGTTTCCAATATTAGAAATAGTGACTTTAAGAAAATAGTTTATGGATAGAGAAACTGAAAATGGCAGATATAACAAAATAAGCGTCAGTAAGTTTCAGAGATATTTGGACGAGTGGGCGTCACAATTCACGTGGAAATTTAAAAAGGACAATCTCTTCCTCTAGACCAGTGTTTCTCAAACTGTGGACGGCACAGACTCTCCCAACATGAGACTCATCTGGGGGTTCTTGTTTAAAATACAGATTCCCAACCATGGAAACATGAAAACAGCATTTCTGCGGATGGGCTCCAAGCTCATTCTTGAGAACTGTTCTGGTGCACTAACATAAAACCTACTGCTCTATATATTGGGGCAGGGGACTGAGAAAACTGGCTCAAGTATAACGCTGTGTTGAGGTGATGCTCTAGAATACCTAATGGAGGATATGCTGAATATTTCAATCCTTGTGGACTAGAAGGTAAAACTGATTCCAAACAGGAGGCTAAGGGATTTGAGAAAGTGAAAGGTTCTCATGACTGTGTGTGGAAGGTAGGCTTGGTCTTCCACCGGGGTGGAAGACTGGGAGAGCTGGCAGTTTATATTTAAATATAAACCTAATGTAATTTAAATATAAACCTAATGTAATTCAAATATGGTTTTTTGGATCATGTACTATTTCAGATCACCTCTGCCACTACTGTCCTCCAGGCCTGTCTAATCCTGACCCCAATATAGATTAGGACTACACATGGCAGTGTCAAATACCAAGGCCACAGTCGTGAGGAATGTCATTACCATATTGGGCACAGAAGGCAAAGGGACTATCAGAGTGAAAGACATGCCAGATTTGGAGATGAAGAAATAGTTTCCAGTTCCAAGGATGGAGTGACATATGTATACTAGGGGAAAAACTTTTATATATATATATATATGTATGTTTACATATATATATATATCCCCAGGTATTGTTATTGGCAGGCAATGTGAAACACACATAGGTTACAAATATATATATATATATATATACACACACACACACACAAACACACACCTACATATAATGTTTTATATGTATAAAACATAAGGATTTTGCAATTCTCTTTTCAAATAAGGAAGCACAAACCACAAATCTCTGTATTTTCTGTTTTTTACCTGTAGGAAATATTTATTCAATAGTTAGCGAAAATGGAAAAATGATAGTAACCTATTAATTAACAAAGAAGATGTGGTTTACCTACCTCTCGTTCTCTGATTATTATGTTCACTCTCTCATTTTATGTCTTTAACTTTAGGGAATTATGCAAAAAATGTACAGTTCCCCTCCTCTCTCCCTGTTTACACAGCTTTCATTGTTGCTTACTATTTTAGGTTTTAAAAAGTATCTAATATCAAAAGTGTCAAATAACCTTCTATCACTCACTTTCTTTAAATCACACTTTTCACAGCCAGCCTGACTTCTCTCAGAGGCCCTTGTCTTGTGGTCATTTAGCTGGCCAGCCCTGAAACGGACATAATATATCAATTTTAAACTACACCTGTATTTAAATATTCTATACTCTGCATGATTTTTTGCTCAGTATGAAACTCTAACGTCTGAATCCCCTCTTATTATCTGGCTTTTGCCATGTTGGTATACTTAGTGTTGAAAAATGCCAACTTTTTTAATCTCATATACATCTTATTAAGGATAATTATCACAAGGGATCTCAGTGTACGCAGGTTTCTTTGCTTGCTTTATCATGTCTATTTTGCACCAAAATGCAAACTTCCAAACAGGAACTTAGATATCTCTTGACCTCTTTATTTACTCTTATTTCTTCACCAACTTTAGGACATAAGTCAAATGCAAAGAAATCACTAATCTATACCTCAGTGACCAAACCAACAGTGAACTTCTCACATCTCTAAAAATTTTATGTAAAAAAAAAAAAAAAAAAAAAGAAAGAAAGAAATTCTAAAGGGGGTGCTCCTCTTCTACTTGATATCTTAGGGTTTAGACCTGGATGGATATTCAAAGGGAGACTTAGGCATAATTTGCTCACATGATGAAGATCTCCATGATATAAAATGGCTCCTATATAATAGAAATTTAGAAACTGTTAGAAACCGAGGACTTAATGAGATTTTCATAAAGTCTGTAAAATGAGCCAAACATCAGTGCCCTGAGGTTTTGTATCTTCTTTCTGCACCTGCATTAAAAACAACCCTCACCTTTCTCCCCTCCACCAACACCCAGAAAACTAATATTTCATTAAACTGCAGCCTTTCCCTTTATCATCTTGGCCCTCACCAAGTTCTTATTTCCCAGGCCATGACTGGGTCAGTTAGTCTGAGCCATTTTCCCCCATTTTTTGTGGCAATCAAACCCCTTCTTTTCCTCCTTGCTTTTGGGATTCCTTGCTCTGTCATTTCCAGGAAGTCTTTCCCATTCCTGCCTTTAGTCAGTTTTCAAAAGAGTTTATTTCAGCTTGCCTATCTATGTGTGGTTTCCTTATTTACCCTAGTTTGCCTTTTTATTTTTTTCTGCTTTCCCCCACAATACACAGATGATGTTGGAGGAGGGTAACATTTTATTCGTTGGTTTTACACTTGGGAGCAAATCTAGTCAGAATATGAAAGTGCTGTTCAGAAAGGAAACCACCAATTGAGGCCTCCATATTCCAGAAATCTCATGTATACACCAAGTGGGAGAATACTTTTAAAAATTCTGTGAGTTTATTTTATGAAACTGCATCAATAACCACAATGCTGATTATCTGTAATTCCACATGTTTATATTGAGGCTCCCTTTAAAAAAGGCTGAGAACAATTTGCTAAAATGTTACCCATGTGCATCATCTCCTCCTCCACATTATTTTAGTGTCAAATTGTATAGGTGAAGCTTGGAGAATGCCCAGTGTTTGAGGGGAAGGGGAGTCTGCCATCATCAATAAGACAATATTTAAATGTAAATATGCATACAATTAAGGCACTGATACTTTGAATAGTTCTATAACCTCAAGGTTAATATTTAGCTTTTACCAAAGCAAGCAGGCCACTGCCCTGAACTATACAGTTGCTTGGCCATCTTTCCAACATGGGTGCATGCTTATTGCCTTTCAGAGAGTCCAGGGACCCTTTACAATCAAGAGGGTGCGAGTGAAATGCCAGTCTAAAAAGGAACTTGAAAAACGGATCTGGGTGGGATCCAACATCTGCCAGAAACCAGATGCCAATGAAATAAACGGCGCTGCTAAAAAAAAAAAAAAAAAAATTAAGCCTACTAATAACGACAGTGATAATAGCTCACCAATCAATTACAACTCCGGAGGAAAGCTGGGCAATTTTGGGAAAAGGGGAATCCACAAACGAAAACCACGAGAAAAAGTTAGCAAGTGATTACCAACTGAGCGCAATACCATTTAAACACAAATTGGGGTGTGAAGAATTCACTTCTTCCCCAAGCCGTCGAGTTCTTTAGCTCCCGCAATACTAAAACGTAATTAGTGCCCTGGCAGAATAAGGTTTTGGAAAGTGCTATTAGAAAGCGAGATGGCAACGGTTTGATTTTCTGGCCCGCTGTCACCTAGAAGGAAAGGTCAAGCCGAGAGTGGGCATCCCTTCTGGCAAAAGCGGCAGCAAACGACGGGGCAGCGAGGTGGCATAGGAGTGCTCTCCGGAAGCCACGCGTCGTCGCTCTCCTTGGGCCCCCGCTAGGACAAGAACCCGAGCGCCACTAGACCAAAGAGGCCACATTGGGAAAAGGTCCCGCTGTTTGTGGCTCGCACCATTCCACTGCCACCTCTCTCCACCACCCCCCTCTAAACTTGGCCCTTCGCCTTTCCGCGAGTTTGGAGCGACTCGGGTGCCCAGAGGGGCGCCCTCCCCAAAGCCCATTCTTGGGGGTTCCCTCCCGCAGTCGCGGTCTCCTGGAAGTTCTGGCCAAGCCAGGCTCCGGGACATCGGTCCCCTCCCTGGATGGTGAGGGGGTCGACGGGCGTCCTCTACTCACCGGCAAGTGGCCTAGATCCGTGACTTCCTTGTCCCTCCAACCGCCAGGTCCCGCCATGGCTTCGAAGGGGCACCAGAGCGGGCGACTAGGTCAGGCACCCTCGCGGGAGTCCGAGGTGGAAGCGTACAGAAGTCCAACGAAGAGAGGGGAAGGGAGAGGGCCGGGGAAAGGAGCGGGGAATCAGGGTTGGCGGCGTGGGAGAAAGAGGAGGGGAAAGTGGAGGGAAACGAGCGAGGAGTGGAGGGAAGCTGGAGTTGGAGAGGCGGGAAAGCGAGTCTGGCTAAGGCGAGAGAGGAGTCCGAGCGACCGTCCCGGAGACCACGGAGCGAGAAGGGTGCTCCGCGGGCGAGAGCGCAGCGTCTGCCGAGGAAACTTTTTCGAGGCAGCTGCCAGCCCCGGAAAACTGGTCCCGCTCCGCGCCGCTCCCAGTCTGGGCCCCACAGCCCTACCACAGTCCAAACAGCCCGCGCCCTCAACTCTCCACGAAACACTTGAGACTTTTCTAGTTGTCTGCCTTCTCTTTCTGCTCTGATTCTATTGCTCCATTTGTTGCAAAGACCCATCAAGCGAGATAAGGAAATAACTTACCACTGGGTTAAGGATCCGACCTAGGCGAGTCTCCGGTGCGGGCGGGGCCGGTAGAGAACATCAAGTGCGCCGCAGGGCTACCGCAGCTTGGCCTTCGAGGCCAGTAGCCGAAGGCAGCGCAGCGTGGACTGGACCGCTGCGAAGTCCCCTCGAGGTGGATTACATCTCTCCTAGTCCTGGGCTAGTTGGTACCAGGCCCGGGCTGCTCAGTCGGAACCGCACCTGTTCACAGGTGCTGGGAGTTAAAAGAGTGAGTCTCTCAAGCTTTGGTTAACCCGGGTCTTAAGTTGCAGTTCGCCGCGTTCGCAAAGCTCAGAGAAAGTTCCTGCGTCCTTCCCTGTCTTCAGCTCTCTGGCCGGGTTTCATTCATTCGCTCCTTCCTTGCAAAACATTTCCGGGCGCTCAGACTGTTCGCCTCCGTTTCCCCAGAAGGCGCAGGAGGTCCAATACACGGTTTAAAAGAATCTGACAAAGGCGCTTTAACTTGGAGAAGTAAGACACCTCTTGAAGAGTTTATGGGAAAAGGGAGTCGGTGTCTAAAACTAACCGCATTCTAAGCTCTTGCACTGCGAGGAACACTTTAGAAAACGTCCCAAAGCTGCTTACTTCCCCTAGCTCATCGACCACGTTGAGCACCCTCGCTCCGAACGTGATGTAGGGGGTTTGTTTGCGGTTTCTTTCTTTTTCAAGCAAAAAAAGAAAGAAGGAAAGAAAGAAAAAAAACTTCTACCTCCTCTAGAAGGATTTAAGGAATATTTTTTCCCATAGACCTGGAGCTCACTATTTCTGACCCACGCCTTTCACTTTTGTTATTATTTTCTTTATATATTGGTGGATTTTGTTTATTTCGTGTCTGTTTCAATTTCCGAGTTTGACCCCTTTACATTCCTTAACCTCCGAGCCTCAGTGAGTTCTGTAATCTCCAGTCTATCTGAGGAACCCGGTCTCGCTAAATAAAGAAAATTCTCTGTGAACGGGTGCGGGGAAAACCAACTACTGCCTTCCCCCCAAAAGAGATTCGGTTGTTCTGGATCGAATTTTCGTGTTAATTCAAATATGATGTAAACCAAGCAAATTATATTTTCCAAAAATTCAAATCTTGACAACTCCACCGCACAAACTCTTGCTCTTTTTAACACAGTTTAAGAATTCCTGTATGATCGGTAAAACTCTTCTAGATCTCTCTGAATATTAATCTGAAAATAACATTTCATAACTAGAGCTGGGTAAGTGAGCTAGTTAATAGAAAGTTACACTTTTTAATACATAACTAGTTTTTAGAAATCAAGAAACAGAGTCAAGAAATATAACATTTAAAGGATATCTAAAGAGAATCTTTGCTAAAGGGAAGAAGTGTTGAGACTTTTTTTTTTTTTAAACAACGTGTTTTGCTGACTGTAGGGTGTAGGGAAATGCCCTGTAGCCCCCGATGGCAGAGACTGTTTTAGCCTGTCTATGGGGACAAGTCCAGACCAGGCAAAAGAATCCAGGCTAGATCATTGGGCTCTCTAGTTGCAGGGCTCCGTGGGAGGCTAGCGGCTTCATGACTCCATAGGGATTAGCCACATCGCCTGGTGGGACCCCCGTGGTGGGGGGAGGGGAAGCTAGGTGTTTGACCAGAACTTGACAGAGAATCTACACATTTTTTAAAGTTATTATTATTTTCAAGGAAAAAGGAGTCATGGAAGACCTTGGAAACTTTGCCTTGTAAGCTGGCATTATGGGAATTTTTGTGGCCAGCTTGGGTAAGGTCAGCCTGGCTAGCTGACCAGAAGGCAAATAGATGGCCCCTGAGCATGAGGCTGAGACAAATCCTGAAGTAGGGCACTTGTTTTCCACCTTCAGGGTTACTTTTCCCCTCACCCCACAACCATCACTTCCCCTTCCCCCTTCCAAAGTGGTTTTTTCTCTCTTTCTTTCCTGACCTCAAACTGCATAAAAATAAGCCCATTCAATCCAGAGTCTAGAAACTTGTCAGACTGTCTTCTACCCAGAAATCATTTCTCTGCCAATACATTATTTCCTGTATATATTCCATCCTTTTCTCCTCCAATCCATTTTGTTATCTTTAAGCCCTGTGCCTTTTGTGACTTTTGGTTGTTGTTTTTAATAGCTAATATTTATTGAGTATATGTTATATACTGGAATAAGTGTTCTGGAATGTTCTGGAATAAGTGTTCTGGTTTTGTGTATGTTATCTCATTTAATTTTGTCAAAAATTCTTCCAACTTTTAAATGATCTCTGTCTCAAAGGCAGGGAAGTTGAGGCACAGAGAGATGGAGTAACTTTTCTAAAGTCTCACAGCTAGTAATTGGAGGAATCTGGCTTCCAAATCAGGCCGTCTGACTCCAGAACCCACTTGTCAATGACTGTTGAAGGGTCAGTGCATATTTTGAGACTGTGTGAAGAGGAGCCAAATTCAAAAAAGCTTCAGGGTAAGTGAGATCAGATGACATTAGTTAGGCCCCTGAGCTATCCAGTTCCCCTTCCCCCCTTTTCAGCCTTCAAGCCCTCCTAACAGAAATAACAAGGGCTTTATAAAAAGAAATGGAGCCCAGCTATAGCCCAAGTGACCTGCCGGAGCAGAGATTACCAAGTGGATCACCTCATAGGGAAAAACTATGGATTTCAAGCTTAAGAAACTTCCAGAGGAAAAAAAATCCAGCAATTTTCAATGCTTGCAAAATATTAGAATCCATTCTTATTCCTTCCAGAGAGATTTTTTGGCCGAGAACAAACCTTATTCAGTGGAGACTTGTAGGAGGCTGTGTTTGTGAGCAATCGTACTTAGCTGACCTGAGATGCTAAATGGCAAGGTTACAGCCAGTTAGCTCAGTTGGTATGAGTATTGCAGACACGGTGCCAAGGGTATGGGTTTGATCTTCCAGAGGGCCAGTGTGCATCTCTCTACTCTTTGGCGCTTGATAGCACCCCACCTCTGGACACCCAGTGATGCCTTTTTAGAAAAAAAAAAAAAAAGGAAACTCCAATATCATTGCTTTCATCTTTGTATACAAAGAATTGCATATTCATTTTTTCATGTAAATTGCTAACTACCATAGCTAGAGAAATTACACTGACGAGCGTGTGTGTGTTATGAAAAATACAGATCCAAAAGAGTCTAGGCTGCTTTTCCTTCTTTTTTTCATTTATACATTTATAATTGGCAATATATATCTTAATAGACACTTTAAAATGAAATTTATTAAGCATTTAAGCACACAAAACTGTCTGCCATTTATTGTTTTTCTTCTACTTTGACACCTTGGGTATGAAAACATAAATCTTGTAAACTTCTGTTAGGACAAGTTTGCTGCCTACAAATAAGGTTACATAGCAATCTTCTTGAAAAGACACTTTGTACATTTGTGATTGTAAATACTCAAGGTCCAATATTTCCCAGTATACTTGTGAGCCGGCTGGGGCAGCCTACCTTTTAAGAGTCTGAGGGATTCCTTTCTGAAGGAGGAACCTCCTTTGGGAACCATCGGGCTAAAGAACCTGCTTAAGGTTTTCTTTTCTTTGGAGACAATTTTGAAACTGTAGGATTTCTGCTATAGTCCACAGCAATCTTGCCACTGATTCTTTGGATTTTTCCTATGTTTCACTCCTCTGAGGACAAAGCAAAAAAAAAAAAAAACCTGATGTTTCTCAGGCTAAAGGTCATGAAATGTGCCTTCTGACCATAGTTTGCAAAGCTTCTGTTACTTGTCGTGGAATGCTCTTAAGCTCGGCATGATTTGAGCTATGCTTGTTTCTAAAATGGGGCCCTGGAAATCTGATCCTGGCTGAACATGGGTCTTGTCGCTATTGAAAACTGGAATGCTACTCTAAAAAAAAGACAATTGTTTTATAAAGAGAACTAAAACAGGGAAATTAAAACCAAAAGTCAGATGAATTTCTGAAGTTAGCCATGGGACTTCCTTTTCCCCCATTCTTTTCACTCATTGAAGGCCATTCCATTCTAGTCCTGGAATTCCCAACCCAGCAGCTTCAGGCTAGCCAGCTTGCCTCACTCAGCAGAAGCACAGAGGAATACATTTACTGTGATGGTAATGAGGCTTATGCTTCAAGACACCTCACTTGCACTTCTAAGGACCTGGGAGTGGTACTAGTAATTCTGTATTGGCAATTTTATATTCTGTTTTGAAGTGGGCACCCCAAATAACAAAAGCTTCGGATCCAACAGAACTTGGATTTGGCCCTGAATGCATAATGTATAGAGACCACAGTAAAATGAAGTATACTCATGCGTGTATGTGTGTGTGTGTGTGAAAATCTCCATAATATCACTGAGACTTACAAAATGAGCTGCAACTAGCAATCCACAAGTAGAGTGTGCATTTTAAAAAGAGAGAAAAATGAAAGAAAATAGAAACAACAGTGAAGTTGAAGAATTTAAACATCTACATAAAAAGGAATACCTTACTTAATTAAAATGGATATCCTTTTGATTGAAAATTAAAAAGAAAGAAAAAACGGAAATGATATCATTATAAGAGTATGCTACAAACTAATGACTGGAAATAAATGGGCACTATTTTCCTGAATCTAGATCACAGCACTGCCACTAGGGAAAGAAATAATAATGATAGTGAGCATATTTTTAATGTTTTATAGTATTGTATTAGAAAATATCAACGCATTGGAATGTCAAACAACTCAAAGTTAAATGCAAAAAAAGGTAACAGTCTCTACCTTCTCTATCACATCACATTCTACCACCATAATCCCCTCCTTCTAGTTGTTAGCAATTTGATGTACAACATTTTCTATAATGATAAGCTTTAAGAAAACACTTGCATACATGGTTCTCTCTCCTTATTCTTTTGTTCTTTTATCTTTTAATTTATATCTCGAGAAGTGGGATTCTTGTTCATGGTTCTGTCTTGTAGAGAGCAACACATACATGTACAAATACACACAGAATCAAGAATGTTCTGAGAGAATATTACTTCAACAAAAAATATTGTGATACACTACACAATAGTGTAGGATAAGAGAGAAAATTGATGGAGAACAACAGACCTGTTGTACTTAGGGACAAAGCTCTAGGCTCAGAAAAAGGAAAAACTAAAAAAAAAAAATAAAAGCCCTGCATATGTGGTTGTGGTGATCTTTGGAATACGAAAGAAGTGTTGCAAATCTGAAAACAGGCAAAATCCAATTTTCAAAACAGAACAAAAAAATTGGTTTTAGAGACTACTGTTGTTGTTGTTTAGTAGCTAAGTTGTGTCCAGCTGTTTGTGACCTTATGGATTGTAGCCTGCTAGGCTCCTCTGTCCATGGGATTTCCCAGGCAAGAAAACTTGATGTTGGTTCTAGGGGAATTCTCACAGATTATTATATAGATGGCTCCTAAGAGGTAGTCTCCCGGAGAAGGCAATGGCACCCCACTCCAGTACTCTTGCCTGGAAAATCCCATGGACGGAGGAGCCTGGTGGGCTGCAGTCCATGAGGTCACTAAGAGTCAGACACGACTGAGCGACTTCACTTTCCCTTTTCACTTTCATGCATTGGAGAAGGAAATGGCAACCCACCCCAGTGTTCTTGCTTGGAGAATCCCAGGGATGGGGGAATCCGTTGAGCTGCCATCTATGGGGTCGCACAGAGTTGGACACAACTGAAGCGACTTAGCAGCAGCAGCAGCAGCAAGAGGTAGTCCCCAGGAGCAGGGATACGTTGATAAAGCTCTGTGACAAACCAGATCATATTCTATTTTGAACATATTCTATTTTGTGACATCAGCCTTCTAGGTACCCCTCAGTGAACCAGGCATCTTGTCATTCATGATGGTGTCATTCATATATGGTGTCCTCCCACAATTGATGAGGGCTGGCCTCTGTGGCCAATAGAATATGGATGAGGTGAAGTCACTCAGTCGTGTCCGACTCTTTGCGACCCCGTGGACTGTAATCTACTAGGCTTCTCTGTCCATGGGATTCTCCAGGCAGGAATACTGGAGTGGATTGCCATTTCCTTCTCCAGGGGATCTTCCCGACCCAGGGATTGAACCCGGGTCTCCCGCATTGGAGGCAGACGCTTTAACCTCTAAGCCACCAGGGAAGCCCGGGTGATAATATATGCTTTATAAAGCTAGGTCATAAAAGACATTGAAGCTTCTATCTAGGTCTCTCAGATTGCTTGCTCTGGTGGAAGCCATTTGCCAGGGTTTGAAGACAGTGAAGCAGCTCTGTGGTGAGACTACATGCAGAAAAACTGAGGACAACATTTAATACCATCTTGCCACTTGTGTAATGAGTCACTTTGGAAGTGAATTTTGTAGCCCCATTCAAGCTTTTAGATGATAACACTCATGGGTAACATCTGATTGCAAATTCATGACAGGCCCTGAGCTAAGCCACTCCTAAATTCATGACCCATAGAAAACTTGAGAGATAAGAAAAGGTTATATTTTTACACCACTAAACTTGGGGATGAATTGTTGTAAAGCAGTAAATAACTGATCAAATGAGTTGTTCACCAAGTAGGGGTTACTCCTATAGTCAGTGTGTCTTTATGTCAGCAAAGAATCTTATAATATCATCTTATACAAGATAGACAAATGTGGGCTGGAAAAAGCACAGAAAGGCATGATTAGATGGACAAAACAGTTGACTGATGAATCAACAGCAAACTGAAGAGAACTTGTGATACTGATATAAGGTTATGCTGAGCATAATGAAATATACATTCCAGAGTAGCACTATCCCATAGAATTTCAGCGGTGATAAAATGTTCTATATTTGCACTGTTAAGTATGATAGCCTCTAGAAACATGTGGCTAATTACTTGAAATGTGGCTGTTACAACTTGGGAACGGGATTCTTAATTTTACTTAGTTTTAATTAAGGTAACTTTAAATTTGTTTATACAGTGCATAATTTACACAGGGAATAAGTTAAAATTATACAGTTGCTAAAGGCCACTATACTGGACAGTGCAGCTCTCTATGATTTAAGAAATAAGGTTTGTTAAAATTTAGTGGAAAAATAAATAGAATCTTAAGGACAGAAACTCTAAAAAGAATGTGATACAGAGTTTCTGTCCTTGTCTTTGTACTCAGCTTATTTATCAATGCTGTAGGTGACAACACGAAAGACATGCATGTAACTTTTGTTGATGAACCCAAACTGTAAAGAATTATTAATCTATAGGTTGGTAGCATTTTTCTTAGGTCTGCCACTCCAAGGTCGAGTAAGGAAGGAGTAAAGGCAGTGATTGGGCTGAGACATAGGTAGTCTTTAGGTTTAGTTCAAAGGAAAGAGTTCCAAGGTCAGAATAGGGTAGAGAAGACAAGCGATAAATTGGGCATAGGTTTGGGAGGCAATGAAGCAGAAAAGCTGAGAAGATAAAACTAGAGATGAGACTGGAGCTGCCAGGAAGCTAGAATGATGAATGAACAGGGGGTTAGGAAAGGGAGGCAGGGGGTAAACTGAAGTGAAGCGAAGAATACACGCAAATGAAGGCCAGTTCCTGCAGGCTTTTGGCTGCCTCGTTTCTCTTGGTTTTCTTTATGGAGTTCCCTCTGGGCATGGGCTAGAGCATAGTATCAATTCTAAAGAGAATCAGACTGTTTAAGAGCCTGCTGCTGCTGCTGCTGCTAAGTCGCTTCAGTCGTGTCCGACTCTGTGCGACCCCATAGATGGCAGCCCACCAGGCTCCCCTGTCCCTGGGATTCTCCAGGCAAGAACACTGGGGTGGATTGCCATTTCCTTCTCCAATGCATGAAAGTGAAAAGGGAAAGGGAAGTCGCTCAGTAGTATCCGACTCTTCACGACCCCATGGACTGCAGCCTACCAGGCTCCTCCGTCCATGGGATTTTCCAGGCAAGAGTATTGGAGTGGGGTGCCATTGCCCTCACCATTCAAGAGCCTAGAATTAGTCTAAACCAACCAGATGATCTTTTACAGATATAAGTGTGAATTTTTACGTCTTGGTTTGAAAAGCAAATTATTCCATAAGAAGAAGGAATGAAAAACCAAACTTTAAAAGGTAATGTTAATCTAGTATTGCAGTGATACCAGAAGGACCAGTAAGATAACCAAATCAAGGACAGTTTTCTTAATTGTACCCAGGTAAATACACCTGATGGAGGCTGATTATTTCAGAATATTACATTTAAGCAAATTAAATAGTCTCCAAGCTAGGGAAAGTGAATAATGGTGACTAATTTAGAAATTATGACATTTGGAAAGGTTGAGGGACTGGTGATGTACAGCCTTTTAAGAAGACTCAGGGGGATGGGGTAGCTATCTTTACATATTTTTAATGGGAAGTCATAATAAAGGAGAATCAATGGATATGTTCCAAAAGGTAAAACATATAGCAGTTCAGTTCAGTTCAGTCGCTCAGTCGTGTCCGACTCTTTGCGACCCCATGAATCGCAGCACGCCAGGCCTCCCTGTTCATCACCATCTCCCAGAGTTCACTCAGATTCATGTCCATCGAGTCAGTGATGCCATCCAGCCATCTCATCCTCGGTTGTCCCCTTCTCCTCCTGCCCCCAATCCCTCCCAGCATCAGAGTCTTTTCCAATGAGTCAACTCTTCGCATGAGGTGGCCAAAGTACTGGAGTTTCAGCTTTAGCATCATTCCTTCCAAAGAAATCCCAGGGTTGATCTCCTTCAGAATGGACTGGTTGGATCTCCTTGCAGTCCAAGGGACTCTCAAGAGTCTTCTCCAACACCACAGTCCAAAAGCACCAATTCTTCGGCGCCCAGCCTTCTTCACAGTCCAAAACATATAGCAATTTAAACAATAATCTAATAGTTATCACTGTAAATAATTAGCTGCTTTATAAAGGAAAGTAATCTCTCTAACTGGAAATATTTTAAGTGGAGACTACATGATCATCTGCCCTGAATTTGTACAAAGAACTCATGGATTAGAAGATAGATTGAACTAAAGCAACTTTATATCCTTTTCAATTTGGAGAAACTGCAACTATAGTTCTTTTCCTCTATATGTTGTGGTCTCTGGCTATTCACTCAGAAGACATTGCTATTCTGTTTCCAACTTAGGGACATGTACTATCCTTAAGTCACACCCATGAAACTACATTTTATATAAAGTCACAGAACAAATGCTACACTTGGTTAGAATGCAAAGACATAACCAGCTATTTTTATATGTGGAACAAGTGCCAAGCAATGCAAACATTGCCACCACTCCTTCCCTCTCCCTTTAGCATCCTTCTGATCCTAGGGGATACCACACTAAGTGCACTCTCATCACAATCTGCAAATATCTATTTCCATTTCTTCTGTTTTTCTCTTTGTGGTGTTCAAACATTAAGGAGGGTCTTTAAGGTCAGGATGTGTGTGTGTGTCTTGGAGGCATAGTGTGTTACTTCTGGAAATTTGTAATTATGCTACTTTCCCAACCATAATTTAGGGAACAAATCCAACCAATTATTCCTCTTATAGAGCTTCCAAGAGGAATCTGTGAGAGTGTACACGACCTACATGATATACATTCTCATCCAAGGAGGATACTGAAAGGACAATGATAGTATTCTTTATTATTTTTTTTCCTTTTCAATAACCATAGACACTTGCTGTAACAAGTCAAGTAATACAGAGATGTCTAAAGAAGAAGTTAATAATCACTTCTCCTCCCATCTCACACCACTGAGACAATCAGTGTTAACAGTCTGGGTTTTATATTTCCATGCTTTCATCTTTGCTCATAAAAATATATGCAAACATAATGTATTTTTCTCTATTTTTTAAATGAGAAGGGAAGATTATACTGTACATATCACTCGGCACCTTGCTTTATTTCACTTAATATTTTATATACATCAAAGCTAATAGTTCTAACTTGAACTAAGCTCATCTCAAGAGCTTCAGGAAAATACTTAGAGCTTTGACCACATAAAAACTAAAATAAGTCAATGGACCTGGAAAAATGTTTGCAATATATATGACCAACAAATTCTTAACTTCACTAATAGACAAGAAGCTACTGAGAATTGATAGAGGAAAAAAATCTCCCTTATGGAAAAATGGGAAAAGTTAGGAATAGGCAATTCACAGAAGAAAAAAATATAAGTAACCAATAAATATTTAAAAACTTGCTCAACTTCATAAAAGTCAGCAAAATGTAAATCTAGAGGAAAAACATATTTCATTAAAATTATGAAACTAAAAACCTTTATTGTGAAATGAGGATAACAGTAAAACTATGAAATAGTGGTATATAGAGTAAAGCATTGCCAGCATCCACTAGATCATCAAAAAAGCAAGAGAGTTCCAGAAAAGCATCTATTTAAACTTTATTAACTATGCCAAAGCCTTTGACTGTGTGGATCACAACAAACTCTGAAAAATTCTGAAAGAGATGGGAATACAAGACCAACTGACCTGCCTCCTGAGAAATCTGTATGCAGGTCAAGAAGCAACAGTTAGAACAGGACATGAAACAACAGTTTGGTTCCACACTGGGAAAGGAGTACATCAAGGCTGTATATAGTCACCCAGCTTATTTAACTTATATGCAGAGTATATCATGTGAAATGCCGGGCTGGATGAAGCACAAGCTGGAATCAAGACTGAGAAATCTGTATGCAGGTCAAGAAGCAACAGTTAGAACAGGACATGAAACAACAGTTTGGTTCCACACTGGGAAAGGAGTACATCAAGGCTGTATATAGTCACCCAGCTTATTTAACTTATATGCAGAGTATATCATGTGAAATGCCGGGCTGGATGAAGCACAAGCTGGAATCAAGGTTGCCAGGAGAAATATTAATAGCCTCAGATATGCAGATGACACCACCCTTATGGCAGAAAGTGAGCCTCTTGATGAAAGTGAAAGAGGAGAGTGAAAAAGTTGGCTTAAAACTCAACATTGAAAATACTAAGATCATGGCATCTGGTCCCATTCAGTTCAGTTCAGTTCAGTCACTCAGTCGTGTCCGACTCTTAGCGACCCCATGAATCGCAGCAGGCCAGGCCTCCCTGTCCATCACCATCTCTCGGAGTTCACTCAGACTCACGTCCATCGAGTCCGTGATACCATCCAGCCATCTCATCCTCTGTCATCCCCTTCTCCTCCTGCCCCCAATCCCTCCCAGCATCAAAGTCTTTTCCAATGAGTCAACTCTTTGCATGAGGTGGCCAAAGTACTGGAGTTTCAGCTTTAACATCATTCCTTCCAAAGAAATCCCAGGACTGATTTCCTTCAGAATGGACTGGTTGGATCTCCTTGCAGTCCAAGGGACTCTCAAGAGTCTTCTCCAACACCACAGTTCAAATGCATCAATTCTTCGGCGCTCAGCCTTCTTCACAGTCAAACTCTCACATCCATACATGACTTCCTGGAAAAACCCTCGCCTTGACTAGACGGACCTTAGTCGGCAAAGTAATGTCTCTGCTTTTGAATATACTATCTAGGTTGGTCATAACTTTTCTTCCAAGGAGTAAGCATCTTTTAATTTCATGGCTGCAGTCACCATCTGCAGTGATTTTGGAGCCCAAAAAAATAAAGTCTGGCACTGTTTG
>SJYT01047633.1:204393-222207 GCA_006410635.1 Cephalophus harveyi
ATTGGGGGCAGGAGGAGAAGGGGACGACCGAGGATGAGATGGCTGGATGGCATCACTGACTCGATAGATGTGAGTCTGGGTGAACTCCGAGAGATGGTGATGAACAGGGAGGCCTGGCGTGCTGCGATTCATGGGGTCGCAAAGAGTCGGACACGACTGAGCGACTGAACTGATATGTTCAGCACTTTGAATATATCATGCCAGTCCCTGCTTGTCTCTAAAGTTTCTGCTGAAAAATCAGCTGGAAACCTATTGCTTCCATTGTATATAACCACTTGTTTTTCTCTTGCTGTTTTTAAGATTCTATAATTATATTTTTTTGACATTTTAATTATAATTTTTCTTGATGTGGGTCTCTGAGTTAATCTTGTTTGGGACTCTGTGCTTCCTAGACTTAGATGTCTGTTTCCTTCACCATGTTAGGGAAGCTTTCAGCCATTACTTCTTCAAATAGTTTTTTGTCCTTTTCTCTCTGTTTCTTTCTGGACCCTTACTAGTGAATGTTGTGTGTGTGTGTGTGTGTGTGTGCTCAGTTGTGTCTGGGTTGCCATTTCCTCCTCCAGGGGATCTTCCTGACCCAGGGATTGAACAAACATTTCCTGCATTGGCAGGCGGATTCTTTGCCCCTGAGCCACCATGGAATCCCATGTGACTGTTAGCATGCTTAATATTGTTCCAGAGGCCTATTAAACTATCTTCATTTTTAAACATTTTCTTCTTTTCTCTTTGCTGTTCCAGTTGGGTGATTTTCCCTATTTTGTCTTCCATATCACTGATCCATTCTTCTGCATAGTCTAATGTGCTGTTGGTTCCTTTCATTGTATTTTTCATTCCAGTTAGTCTATTCTTCAGTTATGCTTGGTTCTTTTTTTATATTTCAATTTCTTTGTTGACGCTCTCATTGAGTTCATGTATTCTTCTCCTGAGTTTGGTGAGCATGTTTATGACTATTGCTTTGAAATCTTTTATGGTAAACTGCTTGTCTGCATTTCCTTTAGTTCTGTGTTGTGAGGTTTTATCTTATACTTTTGTTTGAAAGGTATTCCTTTGTCTCCTTATTTTACTTAACTCTCTCTGTTTGTTTGAATGTTAGCTATGTCAGCTATTTTGCTTTTTGTGCGATGTCCTGTGGGGCCCACTGCTGCAATCTCTCCAGTCACCAAAGCCAGGTGTTCTAGATGTGTGTGGTTGGCTGTGATTGCTGTGGGTGCACTGGTGGGCAGGGTTGGTCCCCAGACTGGCTGGCTGTGAAACCTGACTGATACTTCCATGGGTGTGCTGATGTATAGGGCTGGTTCCGGGCAATGCTGATTATGTGGGTTGGTCGTGACTGCTATGGACATCACCTGGTGAGTTTGGCTTGTCCCTGGCCCTGCTGACTATGAGGCTTGGCTATGACTGCTTTTGGCATGCTGGCCCTCTGGGGTGAGAGCACTTTTGGAGGGGCACTGGTGCTGGCCAAGTTTGCCCATTGAGTGGGGCAGGGCAGAGAAGCTTTGGAGGGGCCAAAGTGGTGGGGTCATGGTGTTAGTTAGGTTGATGGAGAGTGACAGAAATGGCACCCAAAAATGTCAAATCAGCTAGGTGGAAGCTTTTTGTTTTAATGGCATCTATTGGCAATTCCATCCTTTAAGAAAGTTTCACCAGATTTCCCTCTATCATGTGTCGGGAAATTGGTCAATTTATCTCTTTCTCATATGACACAGGGACTCTTTAAGCTGCTACTTCTGCAATTGGTCATTGGAGTAAATAACCATATACATGAAACCATCATGAGTATAACTTCTGTCTCCCACAGCCCTCTGGCACTTCTGGACATAAGCCTGGCGGGTTTTCAAAGCCACACATCATGAGGACTTACCTTGTAGTCCTCTGGGCGGGGGAGTCTGACATAGGACTAGAACATTTTATTACTTAGAGCAGAACTTTGAAGTTTTGATATTCCTCCTGCTTGTGGGTTGCTGCATCAGGAGTGTGGATTCTGATGAGGTGCATCTCTGCCTCTCCTACCTACCTCAATGTGACCTTTTGTTTCTATCCTTTGTTGTAGAAAATCTGCTCTGTGGTCTTCAGGTCATTCTTGGAGATGTTGTTCTATAAGTAGTTGTAGTCTTGGTGCATCCATAGAAGGAGATGAGCTCAGGATCTTCCTACTACCCCATCTTGATCCGGATCAACAAAAGACATTTTAAATAAAATTGTGATCTCCTAACTATATTACCTTGAATCCTGTTCTTTTCATTTAACAATTTCCTTGGACATCTCCCTAGTCAATGTGCAAAGACTCAGCCCATTGTTTTAAATAGTTACATAATATTCCATAGGTTAGATCTATCATAATTTATTCAACCTATTGGTGGACTTTCAAGTAGTTTCAAGATTTTATTGCTTTATAAATAATCCTTCAATAAATATCCTAATAGATATATCTTATGTTCAGCTCAGTTCAGTTGCTCAGTCGTGTCCAACTCTGCAACGTGAATTGCAGCACACCAGGCCTCCCTGTCCATCACCAAATCCCGGAGTTCACCCAAACTCATGTCCATTGAGTCAGTGATGCCATCCAGCCATCTCATCCTCGGTCGTCCCCTTCTCCTGCCCCCAATCCCTCCCAGCATCAGAGTCTTTTCCAATGAGTCAACTTTTCGCATGAAGTGGCCAAAGTACTGGAGTTTCAGCTTTAGCATCAGTCCTTCCAATGAACACCCAGGACTGATCTCCTTTAGAATGGACTGGTTGGATCTCCTTGCTGTCCAAGGGACTCTCAAGAGTCTGCTCCAACACCACAGTTCAAAAGCATCAATTCTTCAGTGCTCAGTTTTCTTCACAGTCCAACTCTCACATCCATACATGACCACTGGAAAAACCATAGCCTTGACTAGACGGACCTTTGTTGGCAAAGTAATGTCTCTGCTTTTGAATATGCTATCTAGGTTGGTCATAACTTTCCTTCCAAGGAGTAAGTGTCTTTTAATTTCATGGCTGCAGTCACCATCTGCAGTGATTTTGGAGCCCCCCAAAATAAAGTCTGACACTGTTTCCACTGTTTCCCCATCTTATGTACTGATGCTTATATTATCTTTTAGAAATTTACAAAACTGAAATTTCTGTCTCAGAGGTTATGTACATTTAAAATTTTTATAATATTGTTACATTACTTTCCAAATGTTTGATGGCAAACACATTCCTTCCTGCCAGCAGTTTACAAGGGTTCTTGTATTTCTACAGCTATGATCCAATAGATGATTCCAGCATTTTTTCTTTTTCTTTGTATTAATTGGGGCTTCCCTGGTGGCTCAGAGGTTAAAGCATCTGCCTGCAAGGCGGGAGACCCGGGTTCAATCCCTGGGTCGGGAAGATCCCCTGGAGAAGGAAATGGCAACCCACTCCAGTATTCTTGCCTGGAGAATCCCATGGACGGAGGAGCCTGGTAGGTTATAGTCCATGGGGTAGCAAAGAGTCGGACACAGGTGAGCGACTTCACTTGTATTAATAACAATGGTTTCCCATTCATGACAAAATATAAGCCTACAAATGTTCATGCATATCAATAAGTATTCTAATTTTTAAACAAATATAATGCATATACATATACCTCATATAAAATAAAACATATATGCTATTCAACTCTCTGTGCCTAGATTACTTTGTGGGCCTTTGATTTTTTTTTAATTAAAACTTTATATCTTTGAGCAGTTTTAGGTTCACAGAAAAACTGAGGGGAAGGTACAGAGTCTCCCCCATTATCAACATCTCCCATAATAGTGATATACTTGTTACAACTGATGAACCTACACTGACATATCATAATGGCTAAAGTCTATAGTTTTTATTAGGGTTTACTCTTGGTGTTGTAAATTTTATGGATTTGTACAAATGTATAGTAACATATATGTATAATTATGGCATCATACAGAGTATTTTCACTGCCCTGAAAATCCCCTATGCTCCACCCATTTATTCCTCCCTCCCCAGCTGCTGGAAAACACTTATCTTGGTTGTTGGTGTCACGGTTGGTTGTCTAATTGCTAAGTCGTGTCCAACTCTTGCGACCCCCTGAACTGTAGGCTACCAGGTTCCCCTGTCCATGGGACTTCCCAGGCAAAAGTACTGGAGTGGGTTGCCATTTCCTTCTCCAGGGTATCTTCCCCACCCAGGGATAGAACCTGTGTCTCCTGCATTGCAGGTGGATTCTTTACCACTGAGCCACCAAGGATTCCAAAATTTTACCTTTTCTAGTAAAGGTAAAGTCATATAGTTGGAATTATACAGTATAAAGTCTTTTGAGATTGCTTTTTCACTTAGTAATATGCACTTAAATTTCCTCTATGTCTTTTCACAGTGTGGTATCTTGTTGTTTTAGTGTTGCATAATGTTCCATTTTCTGGATGTACCACAGTTTATTTGCTCATTCACTTGCTCAAGGAAATCTCAGTTGCTTTCATGTTTTAGCAGTTATGAATAAAGTTGCCATAAACATCTGTGTATGTGCAGGTTTCTGTGTAGACATAAGGTAAATACTGACTCAATGACATGAATTTGAGCACATTCTGAGAGATAGTGGAGGACAGAGAAGTCTGGAGTGCTGTAGTCCATGGGGTTGCAATGAATCAGACATGACTTAGTAACTGAACAATAACAAAATACCAAGGAGCATGATTGCTGGATTATTTGGTAAGAATATGTTTAGTTTTCTAAGAAACCAAACTATCTTCCAAAATGTTTATACCATTTTGCATTCTCTCCAATAATGAATGAAAGTTTCTGTTGCTTCATATCCCTGCCAGCATTGTGCATCCAGCGTTCTGTATTTTGGCCATTCTAATAAATGTGTGGTAGTATCTCATTGTTGTTTTAATTTTCATTTCCCTGATGACATATAATCATCTTTTCATAAGTTATTTGCCATAAATATTGCTTCTTTGGGCTTCCCTGGTGGCTTAGTGGTAAAGAATCCACCTGCCAATGCAGGAGACATGGGTTTGATCCCTGGGTCAGGAAGATTCCCTGGAGAAGGAAATGGCAACACACTCCAGTATTTTTGCTTGGGAAATCCCATCGACAGAAGAGCCTGGCAGGCTGCAGTTCATGGGGTCACAAAAGAGTTGGACATGACTTGGCGACTAAACAATAACAACAAATATCTTCTTTGGTGATATGTCCATTAACATTTTTCGTCCATTTTAAAATTGGATTTGTTTCCTTGTTGCTGAGTTTTAAGAGTTATTTGTATATTTATATAAAGAGTTTTTTTCTCAGATGTGTCTTTTGTAAACATTTTCTTCCATTCTGTGACGTGTCTTATTCTCTTGACATTGTCTTTCATAGAACTGCTCCTGCTGCTAAGTCGCTTCAGTCGTGTCTGACTCTGTGCGACCCCATAGACGGCAGCCAACCAGGCTCCCTCGTCCCTGGGATTCTCCAGGCAAGAACGCTGGAGTGGATTGCCATTTCCTTCTCCAATGCATGCATGCATGCTAAGTTGCTTCAGTCGTGTCCAACTCTGTGCGACCCTATGGACAGCAGCCCACCAGGTTCCTCCATCCACAGGATTCTCTAGGCAAGAATATTGGAGTGGGTTGCCATTTCGTTTTCCAATACATGAAAGTGAAAAGTGAAAGTGAAGTCTTTCAGTCGTGTCCGACTCTTAGCGACACCATGGACTGCAGCCTACCAGGCTCCTCCATCCATGGGATTTTCCAGGCAAGAGTACTGGAGTGGGTTGCCATTGTCTTCTCCTTTCATAGAGCAGAAGTTCTTAATTTTAATGAAGTCTAACTTAACAATTATTTCTTTCATAGGGTATGCCTTTGGTGGTGTATCTATAAAGTCATCAACATACACAAGGCTGTCTACACATTTTCCTATGTTATCATCTAGGAGTTTTGTAGTTGTGGTCTTTTACAATTAGGTCTGAGTTATTTTGACTAATTTTTGTGACAGGTGTAAAGTCTATCTAGATTCCTTTTGGTTTTATTTATTTTTACATATGGAGGTCCAGCTATTCTAGCACCATTTGTTGAAAATACTATTTTTGCTCCATTGTATTGCCTTTGTTAATCTGTCAAAGATCAGTTAACTGTATTTATATGGGTTTATTTTTTTTTAGCTTTGTATTCTTTTCCCTTGATTTGTCTATTTTCCCCCCACTAATATCACACTGCTTGATTAGTATAGCTTTATAGTAAATCTTGAAGTCTGGTAGTGTCAGTCTTCCAAATTTGTTCTTCTCCTTCAATGTCATGTTGGTTATTCTGGTTGGTTTTTTTTTTTTTTTTTGCCCCTCCATATAAATTTTTGAGGGCTCAGCTGGCAGAGAATCCACCTGTAATGCAGGAGGCCCCAGTTCAATTCCTGAATTGGAAAGATCCCCTGGAGAAAGGATAGGCTACCCACTCCAATATTCTTGGACTTCCCTCATGGCTAGATGGTAAAGAATCCGCCTGCAATGTGGGAGACCTGGGTTTGAAGATCCCCTGGAGGAGGGCATGGCAACCCACTCCAGTATTTTTGCCTGGAGAATCCCCATGGAGAGAGGAGCCTGGTGGGCTACAGTCCATGGGATCGCAAAGAATTGGACACGACTGAGCAACTAAACAGAGCACCTCACACATTGGAACAACTTCATTTATATCCACATGATAATTTGCTGGGGTTTTGATTGGCATTGCATGGAATTTATAGATCAACTTGGGACGAACTGACAGCTTGACAATATTGTCTTCCTATCTTTCTCCATTTATTTAATTGTTTGATTTCATTTATCAGATTCATGAAGTTTTTTGCATGTAGATCTTATGCATATTTTTTTAAGATTTATACGTAAGTATTTAATTTTTGGGGTCTCAAAGAGTCAGACATGACTGAGTGACTGAAAAACAACAACAAATTTCATTTTGGTAAGTCCTAATGGAAATGATACTGTGTTTTAAATTTCAAATTCCACCCATTCATTGCTGGTATATAGGAAAGTGATTGACTGCGTGTATTAACTTTGTGTTCTCCATCCTGGCTGTAGTTGCTTATTAGCTCCAGGACTTTCTCTGTTGATCCTTTTTGATTTCCTGCTTAGGCAATTATGTCTTCTGCAAGCAAATGCAGTTTTAATTTTTCTTTCTCAATCTGTATACCTTTTATTTCCTTTTTTGTCTTATTGCATTAGCTAGGAATTTTAGTATGATGTTGAAAAGAAGTATGGATGGTTAGGCCATTCAAGATGGTTGTTCTCTTGCTGTCTATGCATCCATATGCTCAACCAGTACCTGCTTATCTCACATGAGTGTCCAATCCTGTTAATTATAGGGCTTAATTAGTAACTACCTACAAACTTGCCCCCTGCCTTAGCTGCTGGTTTTCCTGGTAATTGATGAGCCAACCTAACGTCAATCCCTCCTATCAATGGTGGTCTCCTTCTTTCCTGAGTAGTGAAGATGACTGCTGCGTTCTGCTTGCTGTCTGCCATTCACAATGGGGTGTTGCTCCAGGATGTTTGTTTCAGACAGGTAAGATCTTCTGTCCAATAAATCCTTGATGTCTCTGTCACTGTCTTCAGGCTCTTTCTTCAGTCTCAAGGCTGGCAAACTACAAGGTTTACAGGTCCACGAGGTGTAGCCCAACAATTGACAAAGCAGCCAGGAGACCAAGGAATCTCCTTGAGTGCTGAGATGTCAGGAATTAAGGACAAGGAATGGAAAGTTCTGCGGAAAATCCTGAAGTATCTGTCAACTAGCATGTGGGTTGCTGTGGCAGCTGACTACCATGAGAGAGGTCTTTCTCTTCCATTAAATTGATGATATCCTGTTGGCCTCAGAGTCACTTTCCAGTTTAAATATAGTAGCCCTTTGCTTATAGTTCCTCTGACTACATGTGGATGGCTGGGGAATACAGAGAAACACAAGGATCTGGATTATTTATAAAATTCAAGCATACCCCCATCCCACCACCCATAAGCCATAACAAATACAGGATTTAGGAAACATTAACTTAGGGACAGGCTTGTGAATTGGATGTAGCCAGTTACCTGGAAGGGTTTGGTTGGGGCCTATGGCAATGGCAAAATAATAAAACAGTACCCATTAGCTTCTAGTCCCAGATATGGAAGGGGACAGAGCAACAATATAGTGTGAAAAGAACAGCTACATGTAGTCTACAATGCATCACAACAGGTTAAGACATTTTGTTGTTGTTCAGTTGCTCAGTCATGTCCAACTCTTTGTGACTCCTTATACTGCAGCATGCCAGGCTTCCACGTCCTTCACCAACTCCTAAGGCTTCCTCAAAGTCTTATCCATTGAGTCGTTGATGCCATCCAACCATCTCGTCCTCTTCATCCCCCTCACCTCCTGCTTTCAATCTTTTTGCCATTCCCTTCTCCAGTGGACCACGTTTTGTCAGAACTCTCCACCATGATCCATCCGTCTTGAGTGGTCCTACACGGCATGGCTCATAGTTTCATTGACATAGTTAGGCTGTGATCCATGTGATCAATTTGGTTAGTTTTCTGGGATTGTGTTTTTCATTCTGTCTGCCCTCTAATAGATGAGAATCAGAGGCTTGTGGAAACTTCCTGATGGGAATGACTGGCTGTGGGGTAAATGGTCTTGCTCTGGTGGGTGGGGCTATGCTCAGTAAATCGAATCCAATTTTCTGCTGATGGGTGGGGCTGTGTTCCCTCCCTGTAGTTTGGCCTGAGGTCAGGCTGTGGCAGTGGCTACCTCCTTCAAAAGGGTTTATGCCAGCGTGCCATGGCTCCCAGGACTGCTGTATTCCATGCCCCTGACTGTCAACCCATGCCTTCACCAGAGACTCCTGTACACTCACAGGCATGTCTGGCTCGGTCTCTTGTGGGGTCACTGCTCCTTTCTCCTGGGTCCTGGTGCATACAAGGTTTTGTTTGTTGTGTTTCCTGTGGAAGTTCTGTAATCAAATCCCACTGGCCTTCAAAGCCAAATTCTCTGGGGTTTCTCAGTCCCTTTGCTGGATCTTCAGGTTGGGAAATCTGTTGTGGGTCCCAGAGCTTTTGCAAAAGAGCAGGAGCTTCTTTGGTGTAAATGTTCTCCAATTTGTCGGTTGTCTGCTTGGCAGCTCTATAGTGACCTTCTCCAAGAGGACTTTGCCACACGCTACACCTCCCAGGTCTGCTGTAGTCAGAGATCCTGTCCCCGCGGCAGGCCACTGCTGACCCACGCCTCCTCAGGAGACACTTAAACACTCAAAGGTAGGCCCGGCTCAGTCTCTTATGGGAGTTCAGACATTACGAAAGATCTACACAAGTCATCTAGCAATCCAAAAAACTACTATTGGGCATCTAAAACAGCTGTGTATGACAGAGACTCTCCATGTACATTGATAGTGACCAAGAAATCCACTTTACCAGCCATGAAGTTCAGAACTAGGCCAATAAAAATGACCTACCACTGGTGTTCCACCTGCCCTATAACACCTCTGCTGCACACTAATTGGAAAGGTAGATGAGCAGCAGTTGAGACTGGAAACATGCTCTCAACATGTTGACTAGAGGCTAACTCAAGCCCTGTGACTATAACTGAACATCCCAGGAGTAATCATCCTACTGCTTATGCTATGTTAACCCAGAAGCAACTAGTCAACACCATCCAAGTTCAACTGTTGACCACCAAAGGACATTTGCTAACTATTAATCAGGACAGTAACTTACTTTTGCCCTTGCTATAGGATGCTACAGGAGGAGAAGGGGACGGCAGAGGAAGAGATGGTTGGATGGCATCACCATCTTGATGGACATGAGTTTGAGCAAGCTCTGGGAGTTGGTGATGGACAGGGAGGCCTGGCATGCTGCATTCTATCAGGTCACAAAGAGTCAGACATGGCTGAGCAACTGAACTGAACTGAAAAGGATGTACCTCCAGAGGAACACATTATCAAATGGTCATAGGACTAGTAGGTAAGGCCAGATGGTTTGGGTTTGCATCCCATGGGGAATAGTATTAGGAAAGGGACTTACAGATTTCATCTGTGTTCTACCCGGCCCAGCTAAGACTACTTTAAGGTAATAAATCCCAACCCTCTACTGAAGAAAGGCACCACTATATTAGCTTTGTGGTCTGTTATACTGCCTCTTCCGGAGAAGGCAATGGCACCCCACTCCAGTACTCTTGCCTGGAAAATCCCATGGACGGAGGAGCCTGGTGGGCTGCAGTCCATGGGGTCGCTGGGAGTCGGACACGACTGAGCGACTTCATTTTCACTTTTCACTTTCATGCATTGGAGAAGGAAATGGCAACCCACTCCAGTGTTCTTGCCTGGAGAATCCCAGGGACAGGGGAGCCTGGTGGGCTGCTGTCTGTGGGGTCGCACAGAGTCGGACATGACTGAAGTGACTTAGCAGCAGCATGCAGACTGAGGGTGGACTGACTGCATGGTACTGCAGGCCAGGACAAAAAGGCGAAAGCAGGGGTGGCATTATCTCGGAATGCTGTTGGTGCTGCCTGTGTTTTGCTTAATGGTCGCAATATTCTCTGTATTGTGCCTGTTATACATCTCACTTTTGCCCCTAGTCTGAGTGGAGGGAATCTGTTCATGGACTGAGCAAATGGGGGCCTCACTGTGAAATGTTTTCTTGTTGGGTCTAGAGTAAGATGCCATTGTTGTCCCCCTCTGGACTTCAATGAAAAAGTGACCCAACAAAGCCTGGCTCCAAAGCTTGCCTCCCTCCAGGACTCTTGATATTCTTTACCTGCTATCTTCATTGCACTTGTGGTATTCGGTTGCAGTGCACCTCTACATACCTGATCTGGGGATATTGTGGAAAGAGGGGTGGATCAAAACTGTAAGGTTCATGCATGGTGTGTAGGGGTGGAGTGTATGATCAGGCCACTCACGATAGCTGTTCTCTTGCTCTCTGTGCATTCCCGTACTTGACCAGTGCCTGATTCTCTCACATGACTATCCATTCCTGTTAATTATAGATCTTAATTAGTAATGCCTATGTACCTGCCCTTTGCCCCAGCTGCTGGTTTCTCTGGTAACTTATAAGCCAACCTGATATCAATCCCCCCTATAAATGATAGCTTCCTTCTCCCCCGAGTAGTGGAGGGGGCTGTTATGTCCTGGCTGCCTTCTGCCATCTGTGGTGGAGTGTAGCTCCAGGGTTTCTGTTTTGACTGTATAAGATGCCACGTCCAGTAAGCCATTGATGTCTCTGTCTCCGGATTCTTTCCTCAGTCTCAATGCTGGGCAACTAAAAGGCTTGCAGCCCAACATAATGGTAAGCAAGGCGCCCTTGCCTTGTTCCTGATCTTAGTGGGAAAGCTTCTAATTTCCCATTATGAAGTGTGACGTTAGCTGTACGTTTGTTGTAGATATTCTTTATCAAGTTGAGAAAGTTCCCATTTATTTCTACTTCTGAGTTTTATCACAAACAGATGTTGGATTTTGTGAATTTTGAAGGGCTTTTTAGATTACAGTGTTTTTTTCTGTGTTTATTAATATTTTCATGTAACTTTTTTTGCCTGTTTTTTTCCTTCCCCTGTTAGTTGGGATAAAATGGTCTGAGTGGGCTGGAATTGGACATTTCACTTCCCCAGGTCAATTAAGTTCTGATTATATCTGTAAGATTAGATCAACAAGTTTCCCAGAGGGGTGGGTATTAAGAACAGAGTATTCTGATGTATTTCAAAATGGTTCCTTTACCTTTTCCCCTGCTGGAAGCACAAGGGGATTTTTCTGTAGTGTTTACTGTGAGAACCTGTTCAACTCCTAGAGATAAGTTTCACAATATCACGAAGGCCCCTCTGACTGGGTCCCCCTGGAGTTTTAACTCCCAGACTTGTCCACACTGAACCTCCCTCCAGCAATTCCTCATTTACAGTTCAGGTTTTTCTACCCAGGCACCGGTTCCCACAGCAGTTTCTGATTATGAGTTTCCATTCCTATAAACTGAAAAATCTCTGTATTTCCCTGTCTCTCCAATTTTGGGGGCAGTGCTTTGACCTGTGTCCTCCCCAGTCTTATGGTTGTTGATTTCTTTTTTAGGTCTGTTTGACTTTTTACTTGTTTGTTAGAGTGGTGATTTCCAAGTGTCTTACATATAGAATAAGGCCTTGAAACTATTGATCTTTCTCTTTCAAGGGTATGAGTTTGTGGCTTCTGTTGCTAAGTCACTTCAGTCGTGTCCGACTCTGTGCGACCCCATAGACGGCAGCCCACCAGGCTCCCCCATCCCTGGAATTCTCCAGGCAAGAGCACTGGAGTGGGTTGCCATTTCCTTCTCCAATATGAGTTTGTGGCAGTGGGTGATAAAGGTGGAGAAAACTGTTTTCATATAGCAAAAATTATTATTACATTGAGGCCTATCATTTATTTCATTTTATCTAACTCTGCAGAACTCTCAGCTTTTTCTTTGGTATCTGACCTTAGCCTACCTGGTATTACTGATGAGGAGATTTTCAACTAACACTGCCAATGTGCCAACTAACATTTAGAGTCAATATTTTTGCATGCCTCCTGGCCAGAAGAGCATTATGCTCGAAATCATCATTTCACTGAAGAATTATCATTGTAGTAGTACATTTTTATGGAGATTAGGAGATTGGCAACTTTCTTATTGAATTAATTCAATAAGAAACTTGCTTATTTAACTTATATGCAGAGAACATCATGCAAAATGCCAGGCTGGATGAAGCACAAGCTGGAATCAAGATTGCCGGGAGAAATATCAATAACCTCAGATATGGGCTTCCCTGGTGGCTCAGAGGTTAAAGTGTCTGCCTCCAATGCGGGAGACCTGGGTTCGATACCTAGGTCGGGAAGATCCCCTGGAGAAGGAAATGGCAATCCACTCCAGTATTCTTGCCTGGAGAATCCCACGGACGGAGAATCCTAGTAGGTTACAGTCCACGGGGTCACAAAGAGTCGGACACGACTGAGCGACTTCACCTTCACCTTCAGATATGCAGATGACACCACCCTTATGGCAGAAAGTGAAGAGGAACTAAAAAGCCTCTTGATGAAAGTGAAAGAGGAGAGTGAAAAAGTTGGCCTAAAGCTCAACATTCAGAAACTAAGATCATGACATCTGGTCCCATCACTTCATGGGAAATAGATGGGGAAACAATGGAAACAGAGACTTTATTTTCTTGGGCTCCAAAATCACTGCAGATGGTGACTGCAGCCATGAAATTAAAAGATGCTTGCTCCTTTGAAGAAAAGCTATAATCAACCTAGACAGCATATTAAAAAGCAGAGGCATTACTTTGCCAACAAAGTTCCGTCTAGTCAAGGCTATGATTTTTCCAGTAGTCGTGTTTGGATGTGAGCGTTGGACTATAAGGAAAGTGAAGTGAAGTCGCTCAGTCGTGTCTGACTCTCTGACCCCATAGACTGTAGCCTATCAGGCTCCTCCATCCATGGGATTTTCCAGGCAAGAGTGCTGGAGTGGATTGCCATTTAAGCTGAGTACCAAAGATTGATGTTTTTGAACTGTGGTGTTGGAGAAGACTGGAGAGTCCCTTGAACTGCAAGGAGATCCAACCAGTCCCTCCTAAAGGAAATCAGTCCTGAATATTCATTGGAAGGACTGATGCTGAAGCTGAAACTCCAATATTTTGGCCACCTGATGTGAAGAAGCAATTCAATGGAAAAGACCCTCATGCTGGGGAAGAGTGAAGACAGGAGGAGAAGGGGACCAGAGGATGAGATGGTTGGATGGCATCACCAACTCAATGGACATGAGTTTGAGCAAGTTCTGGGAGCTGGTGATGGACAGGGAGGCCTGGCATGCTGCAGTCCACTGGACACAGCTGAGTGACTGACCTGAACCTGAGCAACTTTCTGAAAAGAAGGTTCTGATGCTTGATTTGGGGTAAGAAAAAGAATAGCAAATATTGGTTTTCCAGATTGCAACTTAGAGCTTCTTGGTCAGATATCTCAGTAAAAACAGAAACACCACCTAGGGCTCTTTTATGGTCTATACAACCCAGCATTTGTCTTATACCCAGAGAAAATTATGTTACAACTTTGATTTAGTGAATGCTTAAATCATGAAAAGCACAGTGCTAATGTTTTACATTAGTCATCTCATAGGAGTTCTATAAGCATGCTATTAATATCTCCACTTTTGCATAAGACCACTGAGGCTCATAGAAGTTATTTGTTCAAGGCAGAGTGAGAACTTGAACCCAGTTTTATGAAACTTTAAAGCTACTATGGTCTATGGCTAGGGTCAGCAAACTTCTTCTATAAGTGGTCATATAGTAAATATTTCTGGCTTTGTAGACAGTATAGTCTCTGCAATTATTTCAATCTGCCATTGTTGAGTGAAAGCAGCAATAGAAAAACATAAATATATAAATAAATAAACGTGGCAGTGTTCCATTGAATCATTTCCATATACTGAAGTTTGAATGTCATCTAATTTTCACGTGTTATGAAATATAATTTTTCCTTTTTCCTTCAACCATTTAAAATGTAAAAAATATCCTTAGATCGTGGAGCATCTAAAAAACAGGTGGCAGTCCAGATTTGGCTTGTGGAACCAAGTTTGCTGATCCCTAATCTATGGCACCTCAAAGGTTGCAAAGTTTATTGAGCATGTAATTGAAAGACTTCATCAGCCATTAACTTTCTCTTAATAGCTCAATATGAGTCAGTCATTCATGCCCACATCTAAGCCTTCTTTGGAGATGTTTGTCTATTCAGTACCATATATGTACTGATTTTTATCCAGTACAAAGTAATCCTCTTCTAAGGATCTTTTCAACTCTTTTAGCATTCACTGAACAAGCCTGTATTTATTGGATTCTTTTTTTTTCCCCAAACTGGCTCTTCTTTATTTTGCATACCACGCCGAAGGCTTGCCCACTGTGCCAACATTTGTTCTATAACATATTCATCCTCCAACACCTTCGGGGCATCTTCTACACAACAATAAATGACTCTCATAAAAATAACAAATATGTAACTTTTAAGTATTAAGAGTGATTGAAGGATTATACTATTGTCAATGAGTTCAACAAAAGGCAGCCTTACTAAAAAGTGCTTAGACATTGCAGTACATTCCAAGAAATGCCTATTTTTATTTCCTGATTCCTTTAAACATCACTGTCTTGCACTTGATCCCTCAATACTGAGAGATAATGACTGCAAATGGCTTGCTTACCAGAGCCTAGCACAGTGCCTGTCACATAGTAGGTGCTCATTTGTTAAATGACTGAATCAATAAGCATCCCAGGTTAGCTGAAAAATTCCCACACCAATCAGATTATGCACTTGATGATTTTGATGAGACACAGCATAAGGTAGTTGGGTCACTTCAAATGGATTTATTGGTCCCCCAAATACTGGCAGATGGAAGATGTTTTTGAGGCTTTTTTTTTTTTTTGGTCAGAGGATTCCTTGGTAGGCCAGAAAACGAAATTGAATAGTGGTTGGGATGGAGAATCCCCCAAGTTATTCTATATCTTTTTTTTTTCCCCTTTAGCTGCACCATGCAGCTTGTGGGATCTTAGTTTTCCTGACCAAGGATTGAAACTGGGGCCACAGCAGTGAAAGTACTGAGTCCTCACCTCCAGGGAGCTCCCAATTCTATACCTTGAAGAACTTCATTTAGGGCAGAATTACTGTCTGGAAAGGGGACTTGTGAGGACTTCCTTGGTGGCTCAGATGGCAAAGAGTCCACCTGCAATGCAGAAGAGCCAGATTTGATCCCTGGAGAAGGGAATGGCTACCCACTCCAGTATTCTTGCCTGGCGGATTCCATGGATGGAGGAGCCTGGTGGGCTACAGTCAGACTGGAACACAACTGAGTGACTAATACACGTAAGGGGAAATGTGAAGTTAATTCTTGGTGCCTGTAGGCTTAGCTTTACGGTTTGTATTCTCTGTTATCTGAATTAATGTGAGGAAAAAGTGGTTAATCAAACCAAAATTGTGAGTGTAGTTTTCACATGGGCCTTTTAGTTTTTGCTGTGATCCAGAACTGCAGACCCCAACACTAACCATTGTCAATTCTGTGCTGTAACTTCTGCCCATCATGAGATGGGCACAGTTTGTATGTGAATAGCTCGATGCAAAACCTCCTTCCACGACCTTGAAATGAGTTCATAGCTTATAACTTATTAGTGGTGGTGAATCAGAAGTGTGTGTAACCCTGGAAAAGATTTCCAAAAGGAAATAAAAGTAAGTGGGGAGAGATGGAAGATTACCATTCTAGTGTGCAAAAACAGAGAAACTATCTGCCATATCTCTAGGCACTGTCTAGACTTTATTGGAAAGAAGTGGGATTCATTCATTTGAGGAATATTTGGGGGTATTTTGTGTCAAATAGACAAGTATCTGTCTTTTAACAACTGCTAGGAAAATGATACAAAGGATAGAAAGAATAATAAGGAGAATGTCCTTATCTAAGGCAGTAAAACTAAAGCCTCAATGAAGAGATGACAGTTAGCTGAGAATGCTACCTGATAAGTATGTTTCATGCCTCATTTTCCCCTAAGTCCAACTGTTTTGTTGGGTTGGGGAGAATATTTTCTTTTTTTTTGCTGTGCCATGCAGCTAGTGCGATCTTTGTTCCCTGACCAGGGATCAAACCTGTGCCCTTGGTAGTAAAAAGAGTGGGGTTCTAACCACTGGACTGTCAGGGAACTGCTGAGAATATTTTCTAAATGAGAACTTTTCCACTAAAATAATCTGTAGACATTAGAGAGCAACTTTTTAGATTCTGTGCAGAAAGGAAGGCAACTGATACATTTTTTGAGCATTTGCCCTGAACCAGACTCCTCACATATATTATGTCATTATATTTCTTTCCTAAAAGAGATCCATGCCGTCTGCATTGTTTCCATTTTGTGGATGAACAAACTGAGACTCAAGGTAAAATGACTTGCCCAAAGTAATATGGAAGTCTGAGATTCAAAATTAAGATTTCTTTGCCTCTGAAATCCATGTTCCTTGTCATTATACTATCATGCTACCCAGCAGTGTGTTAATTCACCAATAATACTAATTGCTACAAACTTATTACCAAATTCAGACTTAAATTGAATAAAGTAGGGAAAACCGCTAGACCATTCAGGTATGACCTAAATCAAATCCCTTATGATTATACAGTGGAAGTGAGAAATAGATTTAAGGGCCTAGATCTGATAGATAGAGTGCCTGATGAACTATGGAATGAGGTTCGTGACATTGTACGGGAGACAGGGATCAAGACCATCCCATGGAAAAGAAATGCAAAAAAGCAAAATGGCTGTCTGGGGAGGCCTTAAAAATAGCTGTGAAAAGAAGAGAGGCGAAAAGCAAAGGAGAAAAGGAAAGATATAAGCACCTGAATGCAGAGTTCCAAAGAATAGCAAGAAGAGATAAGAAAGCCTTCTTCAGGGATCAATGCAAAGAAATAGAGGAAAAGAACAGAATAGGAAAGACTAGAGATCTCTTCAAGAAAATTAGGGATACCAAGGGAACATTTCATGCAAAGATGGGCTCGATAAAGGACAGAAATGGTCTGGACCTAACAGAAGCAGAAGATATTAAGAAGAGGTGGCAAGAATACACAGAAGAACTGTACAAAAAAGATCTTCACGACCCGGATAATCACGATGGTGTGATCACTAATCTAGAGCCAGACATCTTGGAATGTGAAGTCAAGTGGGCCTTAGAAAGCATCACTACGAACAAAGCTAGTGGAGGTGATGGAATTCCAGTTGAGCTGTTTCAAATCCTGAAAGATGATGCTGTGAAAGTGCTGCACTCAATCTGCCAGCAAATTTGGAAAACTCAGCAGTGGCCACAGGACTGGAAAAGGTCAGTTTTCATTCCAATTCCAAAGAAAGGCAATGC
>SJYT01047633.1:222484-233578 GCA_006410635.1 Cephalophus harveyi
CTGCACTCATCTCACACGCTAGTAAAGTAATGCTCAAAATTCTCCAAGCCAGGCTTCAGCAATATGTGAACCGTGAACTTCCTGATGTTCAAGCTGGTTTTAGAAAAGGCAGAGGAACCAGAGATCAAATTGCCAACATCCGCTGGATCATGGAAAAAGCAAGAGAGTTCTAGAAAAACATCTATTTCTGCTTTATTGACTATGCCAAAGCCTTTGACTGTGTGGATCACAATAAACTGGAAAATTCTGAAAGAGACGGGAATACCAGAACACCTAACCTGCCTCCTCAGAAATCTGTATGCAGGCCAGGAAGCAACAGTTAGAACTGGACATGGAACAACAGACTGGTTCCAAATAGGAAAAGGAGTACGTCAAGCCTGTATATTGTCACCCTGCTTATTTAACTTATATGCAGAGTACATCATGAGAAACGCTGGGCTAGAGGAAGCACAAGCTAGAATCAAGATTGCCGGGAGAAATATCAATAACTTCCGATATGCAGATGACACCACCCTTATGGCAGAAAGTGAAGAGGAACTAAAAAGCCTCTTGAGGGAAGTGAAAGAAGAGAGTGAAAAAGTTGGCTGATAGCTCAACATTCAGAAAACGAAGATCATGGCATCTGGTCCCATCACTCCATGGGAAATAGATGGAGAAACAGTGGAAACAGTGTCAGACTTTATTTTGGGGGACTCCAAAATCACTGCAGATGGTGATTGCAGCCATGAAATTAGAAGACGATTACTCCTTGGAAGAAAAGTTATGACCAACCTAGATAGCATATTCAAAAGCAGAGACGTTACTTTGCCGACTAAGGTCCATCTAGTCAAGGCTATGTTTTTTCCAGTGGTCATGTATGGATGTGAGAGTTGGACTGTGAAGAAGGCTGAGCACCGAAGAATTGATGCTTTTGAAGTGTGATGTTGGAGAAGACTCTTGAGAGTCCCTTGGACTGCAAGGAGATCCAACCAGTCCATTCTGAAGGAGATCAACCCTGGGATTTCTTTGGAAGGAATGATGCTAAAGCTGAAACTCTGGTACTTTGGCCACCTCACGCGAACAGTTGACTCACTGGAAAAGACCCTGATGCTGGGAGGGATTGTTGGCAGGAGGAGAAGGGGATGACCCTGGATGAGAGGACTGGATGGCATCACTGACTCGATGGACGTGAGTCTGAGTGAACTCCGGAAATTGGTGATGGACAGGGAGGCCTGGTGTGCTGCGATTCATGGGGTCACAGAGTCGGACACGACTGAGCGACTGAACTGAACTGATGAAAAAGGATTGAGTCAATGACCCAATGTTTAGAAGTCACAAAAGACCCATTCATTTAATCTCATAAAAACTTTTCTCATGGCAAACCAATCCATAAGTCAAAAGACAATGGCATAGGCGCTTCTCTGGTGGTCCAGTGGTTAAGTCTCTGTGCTTCCGCTGCAGGAGGCATAGGTTCAGTCCCTGGTAGCGGAAGTTCCACATGCCACACGGCACAGCCACAAGAGGGGAAAAAAAAGAATGATACAATTAAAACTTTTTACAACTCATGTCACGGAAATAATCTCTTAATACATAAAGAACTCCTACTGGACTTCCCTGGAGATCAGTGGATAAGAATCCTCCCTCCAATGCACGGGACATGCGTTCGATCCCTGGTCCAGAAGATTCCACAGGACAAGGAGCAACTAATCCCGAGAGCCACAGCTGCTGAGCCTGTGCGCGCGAGTCTCTGCCCGGCAGCAAGAGAAGCCACCGCCAGCAGAAGCCTGCACACCCCCAACTAGAGAGCAGCCCCCACTTGCCACAACTAGAGAAAGTCGGCACACAGCACACTGAGAAGACTCCGCGCAGGAAAGAATAGTTAAAAATGTAAAAGAATTCCTACAAACTGATGAGGACTAATAATCCAAAATAAAAATGGGCAAAGGACACAAGAAGCCGTTGAAAGAGGCATACAAATGGCCCCCAAGCATGAAAAGTTGTCATATAAGGAATGCGAAACGCAGCTAGACAGACACCTTGAGCTATAGTGAAGTTTGCCAAGTAACCCTCTTCTAGATACTTTCTGGATTGGCAGAAGCAATGAAATAAGTTCTGGCCAATGAGTTGTGAACAGAAACATTGAATGTACGGACTTCCCTGGTGTTCCAGCGGTTAAGAATCCACCTTGCAATGCAGGGGGCTCTGGTTTGATCCCTGGTCAAGGAACTAAGATCCCTCATGCGTGTGCATGAAATAGCACAATGGAATTCTGCAAATGACCACGAATGAAGATCCTGCTGCTACTCACCATGTGAATGAGTCTCACAGTGCTGAGCAAAAGAGGCCAGACACAGAGGAAATACTATCTAAAAGTAATTGCATACAAAGTTCAAAACAAGGTAGATAATCTGTGGTATTCAAAGTAAGGGGAATGTGTTGTCTTTTTTTTTTTTTTTAAGTTTTCTGTTTATTTTAATTTTGGCTGTGCTGGGTCTTCCTTTCTGCGCAGGCTTTTCTATAGTTGCGGTATGAGGGCTTCTCACCGCAGCACGTGGGATCTTCCCGGACCAGGGATCAGACCTGTGTCCCCTGCATTGGTAAGCAGATTCTTAACCACTGGACCACCAATACTCCCCGCAGTGCAAGCGCAGCACCTTAACCACTAGACAAGTCCCTGTGTGATAATTCACCCAGTGTAAATCTCGTGACTTTGTGCACTTTTCTGTACATAAAATATAAATTTTAGTTGAATAAGAACCACTAGAAAAAATGTGAGCATTTTTTAGAGCTGAGCCTGTAGGGCTGCCACGTGGGCCCTCTAGTTCCCCAGTCAGAGGTGGACCCTGGGCCCCCTGCATGGGGAACTCAGTCTTAAAACACTAGACCGCTGGGGAAGTCCTCCACAGAGAAACTTAAGAAGGAACCTGCCTTATCAGATATTTAAAAAATACTGGCTAGCACCTGGAACTGTTATCCTAGTACAGGGATATTGAGTAGAATCAGTGGAAGGGAATAGAGCCAGGAAATAAACCCAAATATGTATAGTAATTTTTCATATAATAGAAGTGGCCTTTTAGTCTTCCCTGGTGCACCAGGGAAGACTCAGTGCTTCCAGTGAAGGTACCTGAGTTCTATCCCTAGCTGGGGAACCAAGATCCCACATGCCCTGTAGCAGGACCACTAAGTAAATAAATAAAGAAGGCCTCTCAACCAGTGGTGGTGAAGATTAGATTATTCAATAAATGGTTTAAGAAAACTGAGTGCCCATTTAGTAAAAAGCAAAAATAAAGATGGATCCGTACCTCATTCTCTGAATCAAAAGGGAAAAAACCCACAAAGTGTTAAAAAACAACAACCACCACCACTGGGTCGTCTGGTGGCTAAGAGTCTGCCTTGCTGTGCAGAAGATACGGGTTTGATCCATTAGGGAAGTAAGATCCCATGTGCAGCGGAGCAACTAAGCCACACGCCACAGCTACTGTGTCAAGCACTCTGGAGATCCCAAGCCACAACCAGAGTCCATCAGCTACAACGAAAAGGTCCTCAAGACACAAGGCTTTAAGACCCTGAGAGCCACAACTAAGATCCGAGCCACCTTTTTTTTTAATTTGAAGGACTTGCCTGGTGGTCCAGTGGCTAAGAATCCATCTGCTAATGCCGGAGGCAGGGGCTCGACCCCTGGCCCAGGAAGATCCCACATGCCATGGGGCAACTAAACCCTCGTGCCACAAGTACTGAAGCCTGCAAGCCCTAGAGCTCCACAAGAAGCCACGGGGATGAGAAGCCCCGCACTGCAAAAAGAGTAGCCCCTGCTAGCCGCCAACTACAGAAAAGCCCACACAGCAACAAAGACCCAGTACAGCAAAGATAAAGTAATAAAATTTAAAACAATTTCTAGCTGTGGCATTACCATAACTGGGGAAAAAAAAAAGCCCAACTGATCCAGGACTCTAAAGGACATTGCTGAGGTCCATCTTCAAATGGAGGATGAGGAAATTAAAAGCTTTAGAAGAGGTTCTAGAGACCTGCAGTGGCAACTAGAGAAAACCCTTACAGCAAACAGAGACCCAGCACAGCCGAAAATAAATTCATCAATTCAAATTCTTAGAAAACAAGAGAACTGTTAAATTATAACACATCGATCTCTACACAGTGAAACAGCAAGCACACTGCTATTAAAAACAGTAAGGCAAATCTATATGGACCAATATACGCAGAAAAAGACAACCCATCAAATAACAACAACTTGCAAAAGTATATTATGTAACACCTGTCTCCTTTTTTGAAAGTAACATTATTATCTTGTTTATATCTTTCTTATCTCTAAAATAAATGGCAAATGAAGGAACTTTAACCTTCATTGGCCCTATTTCAGAGCCACCCTAGACCACAGATGCCAGAAAAAAAATTTTTTTTGAATAATGACTACTCTGCATGGCATATAATAAATATTTGTTGAATTTAACAGATACACAAAAAGAAAATGAAAAAATTCAAATAACAGCTGAGCGTGAGATTAAGGAGAGGTTTCTTACTTTCATTCAAAGCTTGGTTATACTAAGTAATCCTGCAAGTGTTAGTGTAGAACAGCAGAAAGACACATAATGAACAAAACCCCACAAAGACAGGTTTCATAGAACATAGAACACTTACTAAACCAGTAACATGCACCACATTGGAAATTTTTTAAGTTGTGTTAAGTAATGAAAGTACATCATGCAATGAGAATGAAACTGACATGCTGCAGGGCCCTCTTGGGCTCCTGGGGACAAGGTCTTTCTGTGTCCCCCATTTCTTTGATTCCAGGAAACAGCCTTCCTTCAGTCTCCTTGACCTTCCCTTCATTCTGAAGGGCAGACTGGAGCAGTCCTTAATTAGGGAAGGGCGGGGCTGTGAGAGAAAGAGTCAAGAGCAGCCTTGGGGCAAGGTCCTGTTTTCCCGACAATGGATACACACAACAATACCTTTGAGTTATCTTGCAGAGCCCCAATGCCCCTCCAGGTGGGAGAAGCTACCAATTAACTTTCGTATACTGCCCACAAGGCTTTCCAGGCGGAGTGGTAAACAATTCACCTGCCAACTCTGGAGAGAGATGAGAGGATTTCATCCTTGGGTGGAGAAGATCCCCTTGGAGGAGGAAATGGCAACCCACTCCAGAATTCTTGCCTGGAAAATTCCATGGACAGAGGAGCCTGGGGGGGTCGCAGAGTCAGACACAACTCTGACATGCATGCTGCCCACAAGCATGCAGACCCCAGATCAGCTGGACCTGAAGGTGACTCTTCCTTATCTCACCACTGCCCCTTGGAAGACTGTCCACAAGGTAAGCCGGCCCTTTTTGAATAATTAAGATAAAACTTCTCACTATCTTCCCCAAGAACTAGACTATAAAGAAAGCTGAGCGCCGAAGAATTGATGCTTTTGAACTGTGGTGTTGGAGAAGACTCTTGAGAGCCCCTTGGACTGCAAGGAGATGCAACCAGTCTATCCTAAAGGAAATCAGTCCTGAATATTCACTGGAAGGACTGAAGCTGAAACTCCCAATACTTTGACCACCTGATGCGAAGAACTGACTCACTGGAAAAGACCCTGATGCTGGAAAAGACTGAAGGCAGGTGCTGGAAAAGATTGAAGGCAGAAGGGTACGGCAGAGGATGAGATCCTCAAGACACAATGCTTTAAGAGAGAGCCACAACTAAGATCCGGCATCACCGACTCGATGAACCTGAGTTTGAGCAAGCTCTGGGAGTTGGTGATGGACAGAGAAGCCTGGCGTCCTGCAGTCCGTGGGGTCGCAAAGAGTCGGACATGACTGAGTGACTGAACTGATCTTCCCCAAGCTGGGACACGAGGTTCTGAGGGCATTAGCTCGCTGTGGCCCCCTTTGCCTGGCAAAGTAATAAAGCTATTCTTTTCTACTTCACCCAAAACGGCCTCTGAAATTCAATTTGGCACAGGTGTACAAAGAGCTGAGCTTTCAGCAACAGAACAACTGATCACCGTGGGTCAATAACTGATAAAGTTGTATGGGATCGTGGGGTGTCATTATACCATCTTTCTCTTTTTTCCCCCACATCACATGGCATAGGGATTTTAGTTCTCTGACCAGGGATTGAATCCACACCCTATGCAGTGCAAAAATGGAGTCTTAACCACTGGAACAGCAGGGAACTCCTACTTCAGTGTATGTTTAAATTTTGCCATAATTAAGATTTTTTTAATTTAAAAAAATCTGTTCCCTGACCTCTTCTGAGGATCAGGGACAGGTTAGCAAGGCAAAAGTGGTAAAGTGAGAGAGAAAGTGCACCAACAGAGAACATCAAAGAGGAAAGGCTCAATAGAAACTTAAGCATCAGATCCAACAGTCCTTATTAAGGGTTTAGACTAGAGCCAGGGGCAGTCAGTCACTTAAGCGTTTCTTAAACTGGCCTAACAAGGGATTCCCTGGCGGTTGGTGGTTCGGACTCAGTGCTTTCAATGCAGGGACCCAGGCTCCATCCCTGATTGCAGAACTAAGATCCCACTAGCCATGAGGCACAGTTAAATCAGTGGCATAACACTTTCTTGAATGCATTACATCTCTGAAATGTTTTGGTTTCTCTGATGAAAACAAAACATAAATACACATCTATATACAACTAGAAGTGTAAGTTCAGATTTCAAAAATTCAAATCAAGATCTTAACTGTCACAAAAAGAAATTAACATGACACCATATCCCACCTATCAGATGAAAAAGTATGACTAACATATTGTGTTGATCATGGAAACAACACATTCTTACACACTGGTAGTAGGAATGTAAAGTGAAACCATCACTCCAATGGGAAATCTAGCAAAATGGGTCAAAATGAAAACTGCATATCCCTTACCGAACAATTTTACTGCAAGGAACTTGAAAGTGAAAGTGCTAGTCACTCGGTCGTGTCTGACTCTGCGACCCCATGGGCTGTAGCCCACCAGGCTCCTCTGTCCATGGGATTCTCCGGGCAAGATTACTGGAGTGGGTTGCCATTTCCTACTCCAAGGGATCTTCCTGATCCAGGGAACGAACCCAGGTTTCCTCCGCTGCAGGCAGATTCACAGTCTGAGCCACCGGGGAAACCACGGGAAAGGGACTTGATTTGACTACAATCCTCACTGGTTTTAAGAATTAAGACAAAATAGTTGCAGAATTCTTTGTACCTAAGATTTAGTATAGATCGCTTTCATGCTGTGATTGTACTAAGCAGTTTCAGAAGGTAAATAGTTCTGAGTCATCTTGTCTCTGTGGCTACACACTTCTTCAGCTCTGGCATCTCATTAAAAATTTTTCTGCAAACTATTTAAAAGATTGATAATATCTTAATTATTTAATCTCATCTTAAGAGTCAGAAGAAATGCTTAAACAAAAGGGTAGGAGAAATCTTTCTGATATTTAAATAAAAACTGCTTGGACTTCAGATCAGGCCTGGTTTCAAAAGTACAAGTGACCAAAACAGAACATAAATAAAACTACTGTGTTATTGTTGTTTAGGATGTTTGTGACCCCATGGACTATAGCCCACCAGGCTCCTCTGTCCATGGGATTCTCGAGACAAAAATACTGGAGTGGGTTGCCATTTCTTTCTCCAGCGGACCTTCCCGACCCAAGGACTGAACCCATCTCCTGCCTGGCAGGTGGATTCTTTAGCACTGAGCCATCAGAGAAACCCCAGAATTAACGGTACATTAAAGTAAAAGCTTTTTTGTCTCAGAGTACTAACTAGAAAGGGAAATAGAGAACCTACAGAATGAGAAAATATATGCAAATACATGGGACTTATATTGAGAATATATGAAGAACTCTAACTCAAAAGTAGACAATCTAATTTTAAAACTGGGCAAGGGATGTGAAAAGACCTCTCCAAAGATCTACAAATGGTCGATAAGCACATGAAAAGATGCTCAACCTTATTAGTCATCAGGAAAATGCAAATCAAAACCATAATGAGATACCAATTCACATCCACTAGGATGGTTATAAGGAAAAAAACAAACTATGAGGATGAGGAGAAATTGAAATCATCACACATTATATGCAAACTACTGCAGCCACTTTGGAAAACAATTAGTTCCTCAAAATGTTAAACATAGTTATTAAATGACCCAGCAATTCCTCTCCCAGGTAAATACTTCAAAGGAACAAAAAAACAGGTGTTCCAACAAAAACCTGCACACAAATATTCATACCAAAGCTATTCACAACAGCCAAAAAGTGGAAACAACCAAAAAAATACCCATCAATTTAACTGTGTTGTGAGGTGTTAGTTGCCTTGATTTTGGTAATCACTCCACAATGGCTATCAAATTATCATGTTGTCCACTTTGGTTTTTAAATATTGATTTGGCTGCACCCGGTCTTAGTTGAGGCACATGGGATCTTTAGTTTGGGCATGTGGGATCTAGTTCAGCAACAGGGATCAAACCTGGGCTCCGTGCACTGGAAGCATGGACTCTCAGCCACTGGAGCACCAGGAAAGTCCCTTGTGTTGTACACTTTAAATATGTACAACTGTATTTGTCAATTATCCCTCATGAAGTTGCGGGAAATTCTTTTAGATCCATCAACTGATGAACAGACAAAATGTGTTATATCCAACAATGGAATACTATTCAACAATGGAATACTATTCAAAAAGGAATAAAGTAATGACATGGATGTAACATGGATGACCTTTGAAAACATTATGCTAAGTGAACACCAGACAAAAAAAGGCCACATATTTTAAGATTCCACTTAATATATAATATCCAGAATAAAGAAATCTATAGAGACAAAAAGATGAGTGCTTGTCAGGGGATGGAGGAAGGGAAAATGGGATGTGACTAGGTTAATGGAAATGGAGTTACCTTTCAGGGTGATGGAAGAAGTCTGGAAGGAGACAATGGTGATGTTTGTACAATATGTAAGGAAACTTAATCCAGTGGAATTGCATACTTTAAAAACAGTAAATTTCACTGTGCGTTTTACACAACTTTTACAATTTTTTGAAATGAAATGGAAACCTGACAGACGTTACAACATGGTTGATTCTTGAAAACATTACGCTGTCCAGTTCAGTTCAGCCGCTCAGTCGTGTCCGACTCTCTGCGACCCCATGAATCGCAGCATGCCAGGCCTCCCTGTCCATCACCAACTCCCGGAGTTCACTCAAGACTCACGGCCATCGACTCAGTAATGCCATCCAGCCATCTCATCCTCTGTCGTCCCTTTCTCCTCCTGCCCCCAATCCCTCCCAGCATCAGAGTCTTTTCCAGTGAGTCAACTCTTCACATGAGGTGGCCAAAGTACTGGAGTTTCAGCTTTAGCATCAGTCCTTCCAAAGAACAACCAGGACGGATCTCCTTCAGAATGGACTGGTTGGATCTCCTTGCAGTCCAAGGGACTCTCAAGCGTCTTCTCCAGCACCACAGTTTAAAAGCATACTGAGAACCCCAACAGTATGCTGTCAAAGAAGTCACTCAAGTCGACACACTGTACGATTCCATTTACGTGAAATGTTCAGAAAAGGCCAATTTAGAGGCAGGAAGTAGATTAGCGATGACTTGCATCCTTGGGGTGGGGCAGGTGGTTTACAGGTGCCAAACTAATGGGTCGGAGAAGGCAATGGCACCCCACTCCAGTACTCTTGCCTAGAAAATCCCATGGATGGAGGAGCCTGGTAGGCTGCAGTCCATGGGGTCGCTAGAAGTCGGATGCGACTGAGCGACTTCACTTTCACTTTTCGCTTTCACACAATGGAGAAGGAAATGGCAACCCACTCCAGTGTTCTTGCCTGGAGAATCCCAGGGACAGGGGAGCCTGTTGGGCTCCTGTCTATGGGGTCGCACAGAGTCGGACACGACTGAAGCGACTTAGCAGCAGCAGCAGCAACTAATGGGTACAGGGCTTTTTTTTTGGGGGGGGGTGAGGTCAGATTGAGTTGTGTTCTGAACAACTTTGTGAATATACAAACTAAGAACCACTGGAAATGAGTGACTTTGTTTAAAGGAAAAAAAAAAAGCTTGGATATAAATCTTGCTACTGTTGCAGCTTAAAACTCACCTCTGTGACATTTCTGTGACATTTCCCTTATAGTGATCTCAGCCAACTTCTCCTCCTTTCTTTCTATTAAAATCAAAACTATTATAGTGAAACAGTTTCTATTTTTCGGTTACTCTGGAAACTAGGTGGAGAAACTGACGGAAGCTTATCCATTATACAGGCTATGTCATTCCAGTACTGCCTGTTGCCCTCCTCGTCAGCCAGACGCCCCGAACTTGGAATTACTCGTTTGCCTTATGGAAGATCCCTAACTCGTTTCACTTCCCACACTAGATTTTAAAGCTTCAGATCTGAGACCTTGACTTCCATTCCTCCGGGGTCCTGCCTCGAAATATAACAACTCCAAAAAGTCTTTACTGAATACTTGCTAAAAGGCTACTGAGCATGCCCGCCTTGGCTAAGTCAATTCGACAACACTCCGGAACACAAACTATAGTTCCCGCGTTAAAACGTGGAAAAAACAGCTAAGGATTCGATCTAAAAGGAAAAGCAAAGAAGGTTCGAAGGCTAGGCAGAAGTCAAGGAGAACACCAACACAGCTCACACTGTGTACTTGGCAAAACGGTACTGGGTCAGAGACGACCCCTCCCCCCGGGGGGGGGGACGGTAAAAAAACAAAACTAAAAAAAATACTAAATTAGTGAAAGAGGGAATGTCAGCTAGACATGAAGGGTACCGATGACGCAGGCTAACTATATGTTTTCCTAAAGCCGCCCTACCCCCAAAATATGACCCAGCCTTCAGCGTCGACACTAACACAAGACAATGATGAAATGCACTTCCAAGTTCCCAGTTTTCTAAAACCAAACGCCGAGCCGCGGCCAGGATGGAACGACCACCAACGTTTGCGAAGCTCTCCAGTTCCTGCTTTCAACCATCCCCACCGCCATCTTCGAGGTAAGAACTCAGAACCTTTTCTAAAGAGCTTCCAGCATCATCACCTCCGTGCACAGCCCTGCAAGGCTGTGCCTTTCCCGGGTCGCCCAGAAGGCGGAGAGGAGGAAGCCCTCCACCGGGTTGTCTCCAAGCCGGAGAGGCACGCAACGGGCC
>SJYT01047633.1:233941-252009 GCA_006410635.1 Cephalophus harveyi
CACCCCCGCCCCCACCACTGCCCCACGGTCTGGTTTTCCAAGGTCCGGCGCGAGGAAGGGCGCCAGTCCCCTTGCGCGGGCCTCACCTGCACACGCCGCGGATGCAGGGCTCCAGCCAGATGCGGTAGGCGGTCTCGATGTGCTCCTGCGACACCTCCTCGGGCCGCACCGTCTCCGCCCAGCGCCAGGCCGCCTTCTCCAGCTGCAGCCGCGGTGCCATGGCCTTGGCCCAGGGAGTGCCTCCTGAGCCCGGCCACCGCTGCCGCCGCCGCCTCCACCGCCGCCCAAATGGATCCCGCCACCTGCCAGCAATGAGGACCAGGCGGTGCCTCAGCCAGCTGGCCAGTCAATCACCTGTGCGCGCCTCAGCCGCCGTGCCTGCCCGCCCGCGCCCGACCCGCACGACCAGCCGCAAAGCGCCGCCGCCACCCGACGCCCGCAGCGTCCGCAGACGTTGAGGGTGTACTCCCCGCTGCGGCGTGCGCATGCGCGCGCTCCCAGCGGCCTTTGCGCCGCGCGCGCCTCTCTCTCGCCCTTCTATCGCCCCTCTCTTTTTCGCCAGTCGGGCAGAGGAAGGGGAGGCGGCTATTCGAGGCTCTCTCTGGCCACGTCCTCACCGGCGCCGCGGGGGAAGCGACGTCTCAACCACTCTCCAGAATAGCGTCCTGCACACCACTAGTCTCACAAGCCGGCGCCTGGAGGCTTGAAAGCTGCCTGTTCTTGCTCTCTGGTACTTCTTTAACCGTGAAGGAGTTAGGCGAGAGGCCACTCAAGGCACACCATAGGTCCGCTGGATTGTGGGGTGGGACCTGAAACTTGGGTCACCAAAGAAAACCAGGGTCAGCTCTCTGGAAGATTTAAAACTTGACCCTGGACCGCTTTCTGACTCCCCTTTCCCGAGCCCTCCCGACGTCATGCCACGTTCTGGCCTTCTCAGCGAAAACTGGACTACGTGTCCCGGCATACATTGCGTGCTGCCCTTGGGTGCGAGGCATGCTGGGATTCGTAGTCTTCGGAGGCATGGCTTTCCTGTGCCTTGGACTGTGCTGGAGTGCACGCGGGGCCATGGGGGCGGGGTTTCTCTACCCTGGAAGGTCATCCTCGCAGGTGGCCAACCCTCCTCACTGTTGATATCTGCATATGCTGATTTCGCCTTTCTTTAGGAACGTTCCTTTTTATTCCTTTTTAAACCTTCCCTTTATTCCATCTCTGCCTCTGGATATAAAGAGGAACCTTATCAGAGTGTTTTGCAAACTGTACAGGATACTGCCTGAGTAAGGATTTTGAGGACTTTACATTTGAGTAAGAGCCCTGGGGCAGGCTAAGCGCTAATTTCTGACTCAATAGCTAGCCAGGTGGGTAACCTTGAACTAGATGCCTTTTTTTTGGCACACTTTGCTGCCGCTGGGATTTTGGTTTCCCCACAAAAGATCCACCCTGTAGAGTGAGAGTGCTGAATCCTAACCATTGGCGGTGGTGGTGGTGGTTCAGTAGCTCAGTCCTGTTGAACTCTTTGTGACCCCATGGACTGCAGCACGCCAGGCCTCCCTGTCCATCACCAGCTCCCGGAGTTTACTCAAACTCACGTCCATTGAGTCGGTGATGCCATCCAACCATCTCATCTTCTGTCATCCCCTTCTCTTCCTGCCTTCATTCTTTACCAGCATCAGGGTCTTTCAAGTGGGTTGGCTCTTCCCATCAGGTGGCCAAAGTACTGGAGTTTAGTTTCAGCATCAGTCCTTCCAATGAATATTCAGGACTGATTTCCTTTAGGATTGACTGGTTGGATCTCCTTGTAGTCCAAGGGACTCTCAAGAGTCTTCTCCAACACCACAGTTTAAAAGCATCAATTCTTAAGTGCTCTCCCTTCTTTATGGTCCAGCTGTAACATCTATACGTGACTACTGGAAAAACCAGACCTTTGACTATACGGACCTTTGTCAGCAAACGAATGTCTTTGCTTTTTAATATGCTGTCTAGGTTGGTCACAGCTTTTCTCCCACGGATCAAGCATCTTTTAATTTCATGGCTGCAGTTACCATCAGCAGTGATTTTGGAGCCCCCCAAAATAAAGTCTGTCAGTTTCCATTGTATCCCCATCTATTTTTGCCATGAAGTGATGGGACCGGATGCCACGATCTTCATTTTTTGAATGTTGAGTTTTAAGCCAGCTTTTTCACTCTCCTCTTTCAGTTTCATCAAGAAAGTACTTATGCTTTCTGCCATAAGGATGGTATCATCTGCATATCTGAGGTTATTGATATTTCTTCCAGCAATCTTGTGTCAGAAGAGTGTAATTTCCTTGGTTCTATCTTACTGAAACAAAGATTTGAAACAGCAGACCAGTGTTTCAGCACAGTTACAACTCAGAGTTTTATTTGGCAAACAAAGGATAGTACCCTGTGGAGATGTGAGGATGGGCAGATCCCAAAAGAGAGGCCTCAACCCATCTTAGCTCCCTCTTTTTTTGTCTTCCCCGCCTCCCCAACCCCACCTGTCGGCTTCCCCTAGGCAAATTAGGGCTAGCCAGGAAGGGAGCCTGTTTGTTTCTCCTGCGGTTCTCACTCCAGTCCATGGATCTTTCCTTTGTTCCCTTTTTGTGGGCTTCTCCCGTTCTTTGTCTTTTAGCACTTTACCCTGTGCTTCATCCAGCCCAGCATGTCACATGATGTACTCTGCATGATGTACTTCACACTTAGGGCAGAAAGTGAAGAAGAACTAAAGAGCCTCTTGATGCAAATGAAAGAGGAGAGTGAAAAAGTTGACTTAAAACTCAACATTCAGAAAACTAAGATCATGGCATCTGGTCCCATCACTTCCTGGAAAATAAATGGGGAAATGGTGGAAACAGTGACAGACTTTATTTTGGGGGGCTCCAAAATCACTGCTGATGGTGACTGCAGCCATGAAATTAAAAGACGCTTGGTCCTTAGAAGAAAACCTATCACCAACCTAGACAGCATATTAAAAAGCAGAGACATTAGTTTGCTGGCAAAGGTCCGTACAGTCAAAGGTCTGGTTTTTCCAGTAGTCATGTATAGATGCTACAACTGGACCATAAAGAAGGGAGAGCGCCGAAGAATTGATGCTTTTGAACTGTGGTGCTGGAGAAGACTCTCCCTGGGAGAGCAAGGAGATCCAACCAGTCCATCCTAAAGGAAATCAGTCCTGAATGTTCACTGGAAAGACTGATGCTGAAGCTGAAATTCCAAAACTTTGGCCACCTGATAACGAAGAACTAACTCATTGGAAAAGACCCTGATGCTGGGAAATGATTGAAGGCAGGAGGAGAAGGGGACGATAGAGGATGAGATGGTTGGATGGCATCACCGACTCTTTGGACATAAGTTTGAGTAAGCTCAGGGAGTTGGTGATGGACAAGGAAGCCTGGCATGCTGCACTCCAGGGGTCCCACAGAGTCAGACACTATTGAGAGGCTGAACTGAACTGAACTCTGCATATAAGTTAAATAAGCAGGGTGACGATATACAGCCTTGATGTACTCCTTTCTCAATTTGTATCAGTCCATTGTTCCGTGTCTGGTTCTAACTATTGGCTTCTTAACCTGCATACAGGTTATTCAGGAGGGAAGTAATGTGCTCTGGTATTCCCATCTCTTTAAGAAATTTCCCCATTTGTTGTGATCCACACAATCAAAGGCTTTAGTGTAGTCAGCGAAGCAGAAATAGATGTTTTTCCAAATTCTCTTGCTTTTTCTATGATCCAACAGATGTCGGCAATTTGATCGATGGTTCCCCTGCCTTTTCTAAATCCAGCTTGAACCTCTGGAAGTTCTCAGTTCATGTACTCTTGAAGCCTATCTTGGAGAATTTTGAGCATTACTTTGCTAGCATGTGAAATGTAGTTTGAACATTCTTTGGCATTGCCTTTCTTTGGGATTGAAATGAAAACAGACTTTTTCCAGTCCTGTGGCCACTGCTGAGTTTCCCAAAATAACTGGCATATTGAGTGCAGCACTTTCACAGCATCATCTTTTAGGATTTGAAATAGCTCACCTAGAATTCCATCACCTCCACTAGCTTTGTTCTTATTGATGCTTCCTAAGGCCCACTTGACTTCACATTCCGGGATGTCTGACTCTAGGTGAGTTATATACTATCACACTCTAGGTGTGATAATTACACCATCATGGTTATCTGGGACATGATCTTTTTGTATAATTCTTCTGTGTATTCTTGCCACTTCTTAATATCTTCTGCTTCTGTTAGGTCCTCATACCATTCCTGTCCTTTATCATGCCCATCTTTCCATGAAATGTTCCCTTGGTATCTCTTAATTTTCTTGAAGAGGTCTCTAGTCTTTCCCATTCTATTGTTTTCCTCTATTTCTTTGCATTGATTACCTAGGAAGACTTCCTTATGTCTCCTTGCTATTTTTTGGAACTCTGCATTCAGATGGGTATATCTTTCCTTTTCTACTTTGCTTTTCACTTGTCTTCTTTTCATAGCTATTTGTAAGGCCTCCTCAGACAACCATTTTGCCTTTTTGCATTTCTTTTTCTTGGGGATGGTTTTGATCACCGCCTCCTGTACAGTGTCACAAACCTTTGTCCATAGTTCTTCAGGCACTCTGTCTATCTGATCTAGTCCCTTCAATCTGTTTGTCACTTCTACTTTATAATTTTAAGGGATTTCATTTAGGTCATACCTGAATGGCCTAGTGGTTTTCTCTACTTTGTTCAATTTAAGTCTGAATTTTGCAATAAGGAGTTCATGATCTGAGCCAAAGTCAGCTCACAATCTTGTTTTTGCTGACTGTATAGAGATTCTCCATCTTCAGCTGCAAAGAATATGATAAATCTGATTTCGGTATTGACTGTCTGGTGATGTCCATGTGTAGAGTCTCTTGTGTTGTTGGAAGAGGGTGTTTGCTATGATCAGTGCATTCTCTTTGCAAAACTCTGTTAGCCTTTGCCCTGCTTCATTTTATACTCCAAGACCAAACTTGCCTGTTGCTCCAGGTATCTCTTGACTTCCTGTTTTGCATTCCAGTCCCCTGTGATGAAAAGGACATCCTTTGTTTTGGTGTTAGTTGTAGAAGGTCTTGTAGGTCTTCTTTGAACCGTTCGGCTTCAGCTTCTTCAGCATTACTGGTTGGGGCAAAGACTTAGATTACTGTGATATTGAATGATTTGCCTTGGAAATGAACAGAGATCTTTCTGTTGTTTTTGAAATTGCACCCAAATATTGCATTTTGGACTCTTTTGTTGACTGTGAGGGCTACTCCGTTTCTTCTAAGGGATTGTTGCCCACAGTAGTAGATATAATGGTCATCTGAATTAAATTCGCCCGTTCTGGTCTATTTTAGTTCACTGACTCCTAAAATGTCGACATTCACTCTTGTCATCTCCTCTTTGACCACTTCCAATTTACCTTGATTCATGGACCTAACATTCCATTTTCTTATGCGATGTTTTTTTTTTTTTTTTACAGCATCGGAGTTTACTTTCACCACCAGACACATCCACAGCTGGACATTGTTTTCACTTTGGCTCAGGCTCTTCGTTCCTCTGGAGCTATTTCTCCGCTCTTCTCCTGTAGCATACTGGGTACCTACTGACTTGGGGAGTTCTTCTTTCAGTGTCATATCTTTTTGCCTTTTCATACTGTTCATGAGGTTCTTAAGGTAAGAATGGCCCATTGGACTATCAAGGAATTCTCCAAACTGGATCCTTAATGTGTGCAATTCTTTATAGACAAATGTTCACTGAAGGAATGATGAAAATAAGACTTGGTCCTTGCACTTGGGCGTGGGTGAGGGAAGAACAATAGAAACTCAAAGTAAGGTCCCCTTCCTTGGAAGGTTTGTAGTACTTGGGCAACATCTTCCCAGGAGGGATAACTCTTAAACCTACTCTTCATAGATGAATAGAACATAGCCAGGTTAGAAGAAATGTACCATCCTAGACAAAGGGAACTACAAGGAAGACAAAGACAGAAGCGAGAACCGTCTTAGTATGAGGCCACAACTCTGAGCAGGGGAGGTGAGCCTTTGAGAGACTAACCAAGACTTTGCCTTTATCTGAGGGACTCACTGAAACATTTAAAGCTGGTGCATGATATAAGGGGGATTTGCATTTTTTGTAACTTCCTCAGTCTAAGTCATGGAGAAGGAAATGGCAACCCACTCCAGTCTTCTTGCCTGGAGAATCCCAGGGACAGAGGAGCCTCATGGGCTGCTGTCTCTGGGGTCGCACAGAGTCGGACACGACTGAAGCGACTTAGCAGCAGCAGCAGCAGTCTAAGTCAAGGACAGAGGCTGAGAAGCTACTTATAAAATTGTGGAAGTAAAGAAGCCAGGGATAATGAATGAATGGGGCAGGGTAATGCCTATGGAATGAGGAGACAAACTTGAAAGAGATTTAGAACATGGAATCCCTAAACAGGATGGGTTGGTCTAAGCAAAGCCTGTTGAGCTTTCTGTTATTTGACCTTCAGGTCCAGGTCATTACCCTTTCCTCGGTGCTTACAGCTCCCTGTGTGATGGCCCCACTTAGCACATGATGAAACTCTGGAGACTAGTCGCTATGCTATCACTGCTATATGCCAGTTTTCTAATTGGGTAGTTAAACAAATAGAGTTTCTACCAAGTGAGATTAAAAAGTACAGAAAAGGAAAGTTTAGAAGGGCGATGATTTCCGTTTTTAATACATTGCATTTTAAGTGCATCAGGGACATCCATGTAGAGATAGCAGACATGAGTCTGAATCTTACAGGACGTATTGCTCCTAGGGCTTTTCAGTCTCCACTGGATGAGTCTCATCAGCATTCAAATATGCTGTAATTTCTCCCAGGTTTAACAAACCCTGCTCTTGACGTCACATCCTCTGCCAGTTACCATCCCGCTTCTTTATTCTTCTTTATAGCAAAACTTCTGGAAATAGTGGTCTAGAGTCTTCTCCCGTTCCATAATTCCCCATCCTCCTTAAATCTATTCTAAATCAGGCTCTTCCCCTCCACACCAACCACATTAAGGTCATCAAAGTCCTCCACATTGTGAAATTCAGTGGTTAGCTCACACTCTATTTTACTTGACCTGTCTGCAGCATTTGACCTAGTTTTTCACTCTGTTCTCTCGGATTTTTTTTTTTTGCTGCCCTGGGTCTCGTTGCTGCGCGGGCTGTCTGGTGGCTGCGAGCAGAGGCTGCTCTCTGATTGCAGCGTGTGGGCTTATTGCAATGGCTTCTCTCAGCACGGGCTCTAGGCACTCAGGCTTCGGCACTGGCACACATGGGCTCGGTAGTTGAGGCACGTGCACTCAACTGGCTTAGCGGGGCTGGTGCCTGGGCCTGGCTGCCCGCCGCCTGTGGTGTCTTCTTGGATTAGGGATCAAACGCACGTGCCCTGCGCTGGCAGGTGGATTCTCAACCACTGGACCACCAGGGAAGCCCCAGCACTTTCTTAACTTGCAGTGTTCCTGAACACAACTCACCTGCCCGATGCACAGTGAGTACAAACCACCTGAAATGTTGGCATTTGGAGCAGAGAACAGTTTATTGCAGGGCCAACTGAGGAGACCTATGGCTCTTGTTCAAAAAACCTGAACTCCCTCATGGTTTGGGGGAGATGTTTTATAGGTGAAATTTGGGGTGAGAGTTGCAGAGTGTGTGACTTTCTCTTGATTATTTGGTAGTGAGATAAGAGGGTGCCAGCAATCTCCTGCTCAGCTTGAAGTTATCATCCCCCACCCGGGTAGGGGCCTTAGTTCGAGCAGAAGAACTCAGATATTTTTATGTATATTCCTTGAGGAGGAACCAGGACCCTGCCCAAGGCTGCACTATGGTTTCCTGACTCTGCCTCGCCTGTTTCTGCACTCCCTGCCCTCTGCGATTAGTACCTGTTTGAACCAGCCATGAAATTAAAAGATGCATGCTCCTTGGAAGAAAAGTTATGACCAACCTAGACAGCATATTAAAAAGCAGAGACATTACTTTGCCAACACAGGTGTGTCTAGTCAAGGCTATGGCTTTTCCAGTAGTCATGTGTGGATGTGAGAGTTGGACTAGAAAGAGACCTGAACACCGAAGAATTGATGCTTTTGAATTGTGTTGTTGGAGAAGACTCTTGAGAGTCCCTTGGACTGCAAGGAGATCCAACCAGTCCATCCTAAAGGAGAAGATGTGTATAAGAGACAGGGTGAGGTCAGATTGAGTTGTGTTCTGAACAACTTTGTGAATATACAAACTAAGAACCACTGATTTTGAATTGTGTTGTTGGAGAAGACTCTTGAGAGTCCCTTGGACTGCAAGGAGATCCAACCAGTCCATCCTAAAGGAGATCAGTCCTGAATATTCATTGGAAGGACTGATGCTGAAGCTGAAATTCCAATACTTTGGCCACCTGATGGGAAGAGCCGACTCATTTGAAAAGACCCTTGATGCTGGGAAAGATTGAGGGCAGGAGGAAAAGGGGACAACAGAGGATGAGATGGTTGGATGCCATCACAGATTTGATGGACATGAGTTTGAGTAAACTCCGGGAGTTGGTGATGGACAGGAAGGCCTGGCAATCTGCAGTCCATGAGATTGCAAAGAGTTGGACACGACTGAGCGACTGAACTGAAATGAACTGAACTGAACCTGCCCTTTGGAACACAGGGAAAAGTCATGAAGGCTGAATGAAGCCTGTTTTCTACCAACAGGAAATAAGAGACAGAGAAAGGATTTATACCAGAGAGCCCTGGTGGGCTGCCGTCTATGGGGTCCCACAGAGTCGGACACGACTGAAGCGATGCAGCAGCAGCAGCCCCACAGGGTCCTCCTCGGTTTCAGTAGGACACCATACTCTCCTGGTTTTTCCATCACACACTGGCCATTCTTTTTCAGGGCCCTTTGCTGATTCTTTATTGTCTCTCTAACCTGTAATCCTGAGTGGCCTAGGGTTGTGCTTGGACCTCTTCTCGAACTACAGTTACTCCCTGGGTGATCTGATCTCATGGCTTTAAATACCAGCTGTTGTTGTTCAGTTGCTCAGTCGTGTCCGACTCTCTGCGACCCCATGGACTGCAGCACGCCAGGCCTCCCTGTCCATCACCAACTCCCGGACTTTACTCAAACTCATGTCCATCGAATCTGTGATGCCATCCAACCATCTCCTCCTCTGTCATCCCCTTTTCCTGCCCTCAGTCTTTCCCAGCATCAGGGTCTTTTCCAGTGAGTCGGCTCTTCACATCAGGTGGCCAAAGTATTGGAGCTTCAGCATCAGTCCTTCCAATGAATATACAGAGTTGATTTCCTTTAGGATTGACTGGTTTGATCTCCTTACTGTCCAAGGGACTCTCAAGAGTCTTCTCCAGCACAATTCAAAGGCATCAGTTCTTCGGTGCTCAGCCTTCCTTATGGTCCAACTCTCACGTCCATACATGACTACTGGGAAGAACATAGCTTTACTATATAGACCTTTGTCAGCAAAGTGATCTCTCTGCTTACCACTTCTTTAATTTACTGCCCCAAGCCCAAGCTGCGGATTTATTTATTATGCTTATCGTTAGCTGTCCTGGGGCTTCCTCGCTGTGCGTGGGCTTTCTCCAGTTGCTTTGCGTGTGCTTCTTGTGGTGGCTTCTCTTCTTTCAGAGCACTGGCTCTAGGGCACGTGGGCTCAGTCATTGTGGTGCTCAGACTTAGTTGCCCTGTGGCATGTTAAGTCTTCCCAGACCAGGGAGCAAACCTGTGTTCCCTGCATCGCAAGGCAAACTGTTTACCACTGGGCCACCGGGAAGTCCCCACTCTCTGCTTAGATTCTTCACTAATTCGACATCCAAACCCTTAGTTTCTTCATCCTGTCAGTTTCTTACAAATGTATTATTTCTTTGTCTAAAAACTAAAACCTGCCTGCTCTGGCCATTTCTTAGGTCCCATTTCTACAGTACTCCCACACACATAAATTAAAATTGGTTTCTTTTTCTCTTTTTAAACTGTCTTGTGTCAATTTTATTAGTAGTCCAGCCAGAAGAACTCAAGATGGGGTGGGGGGGGGGAGTTTTCCTCTCCCCAACACCTCTTTATAGTCTGATCTTGGCTGAGCATGGAAACCAGATGAACACTCCTCTGTTCAGAAACCTCCCAAAACTTCCCGCTTCATTCAGTGTCAGTGACAAAGGGCCTCCCGCCCCATATTGCCTGGAGCGCCTTCCCTACCACTGTCCCTGCCTGCAGCTTTGCTCCAGCAGCACTCCCTCCTAGTTCCAGAACTACTGAAGCGGAATCCTGCTTCTCTCTCTGGAGCTTTCTCCCCCTGCACACCACGTGATGTTTTGGGAACGGGGAGGACCCTAGGAAGAAGGTCCAGAAGAACAATTGTTAGATATAAGGAGAATCAGAGGAACTGAATACCTCAAGCTTAGGGAGGAAAGTTTCAAGAGGATGGGAATGGTCAGCTATGTTAAATTCCTCTTAATTTTCCTTCTAATATCTTGGCTGCCTTCACAAAATTATTAAAATAATTATCTACCCCAACACTGCCAAATATAAATATGAGTCACATATGCAGTTTTAAATTTCCTAGTAGCCACATCTAAAAAAAGTAAAAAGAAACAAGTTAAATTAATTTTAATAATATATATAACCCAATACAGCCAGAATGTTTACATTTCCACATGAAGTTAATCTTTTAAAAACTTTAATGTGATATTCTTTCCACACTACATTTTGGAGATTTGGTATGCATTTTACACTTAGTTCTCATCTCAGCTGAAAGTTGTCGCATTTACATTCTCAAAAGCCACATGTGGTGAGTGGCTACCATGGCAGACAGCACAGACCTATATTCTTTTGACTTCATCCTCTATTGTACAGCAGAAAGGGTAGGGGGTTCCCAGAGAAAGAGAACCAGCGTGGCTTCCTTGATATAAGTGAAAACATTTTAGGCTAAGCCATTTTGTGATCTAAGAAGAATGAAGTCGCTCAGTCGTGTCCGACTCTTTGCGACCCCATAGACTGTAGCCTACCAGGCTCCTCCCTCCATGGGATTCCCCAGGCAAGAGTACTGGAGTGGGTTGCCATTTCCTTCTCCAGGGGATCTTCCCGACCCAGGGATCAAACCCAGGTCTCCTGCATTCCAGGCAGACGCTTTAACCTCTGAGCCACCAGGGAAGCCCTTTGTGATCTAAACCTGACCACAATGCTTGCCCTTGAGTGGGTCTCAGTAATTAGTCAGTTCAGTCGCTCAGTTCTGTCTGACTCTGCAACCCCATGCACTGCAGCACACCAGGTCTCCCTGTCCATCACCAACTCCCGGACTTTACTCAAACTCATGTCCATGGAGTCTGTTGATGCCATCCAACCATCTCATCCTCTGTCATCCCCTTCTCCTCCTGCCTTCAATCTTTCCCAGCATCAGGGTCTTTTCAAATGAGTCAGCTCTTTACATCAGAAGAGCTGATGACTTCGTCATCTTCCAAAGTATTGGAGTTTCAGCTTCAGCATCAGTCCTTCCAATGAACATTCAGGACTGATTTCCTTTAGGATGGACTGGTTGGATCTCCTTGCAGTCCAAGGGACTCTCAAGAGTCTTCTCCAACACCACAGTTCAAAAGCATCAATTTTTCGGCGCTCAGCTTTCTTTCTAGTCCAACTCTCACATCCATACATGACTACTGGAAAAACCATAGCCTTGACTAGACAGAGCTTTGTTGACAAAGTAATGTCTCTGCTTTTTAATATGCTGTCTAGGTTGGTCATAACTTTTCTTCCAAGGAGTAGGCATCTTTTTTATTTCATGGCTGCAGTCAGCATTTGCAGTGATTTTGGAGCCCAAGAAAACAAAGTCTGCCACTGTTTCCACTGTTTCTCCATCTATTTGCCATGAAGTGATGGGACCAGATACTATGATCTTAGCTTTCTGAATGTTGAGCTTTAAGCCAACTTTTTCACTCTCCTCTTTCATCAAGAGGCTCTTTAGTTCTTCCTCACTTTCTGCCATAAGCATGGTGTCATCTGCATATCTGAGGTTATTGATATTTCTCCCAGCAATCATGATTCCAGTTTGTGCTTCATCCAGCTCATTAATTAATAATCGTAAGGAAATTGAGGGAACGCAGGAGCACAGGAAAAGCAGTCAAGAAAGATCAATAGTTTAGCAATGAAGCAGAGTCCTAGTTCTGTAGGGTTTTACTAGAACTAAGGCCCCCACCCAGGTGGAGGACAGTAGCTACATGCTGAGATCCCAGAACCTAAGGAGTGATGATGATGCTGACCTTTGCTGACCTTCGTGACTTGAATCAACTGAAGTTGGATTCTGTCAACCTGTACCCCAGTTCTATGCTGAATTCTCCTCTGCTCAAGCCCCTTCATGAACATGCATGTACCCTTAGCTGAGAAGAGAAGAAAGCTAAAGGCAAAGGAGAAAAGGAAAGATATGCTCATTTGAATGCAGAGTTCCAAAGAATAGCAAAGAGAGATAAGAAAGTCTTCCTCATTGATCAATGCGAAGAAATAGAGGAAAACAATAGAATGGGAAAGACAGATCTCTTCAAGAAATGAGAGATACCAAGGGAACATTTCATGCAAAGATGGGCTCAATAAAGAACAGAAATGGTATGGACCTAACAGAAGCAGAAGATATTAAGAAGTGGTGAGAATACACAGAACTATACAAAAAGATCTTCACAACCCAGATAACCACGATGGTGTGATTATCACACCTAGAGTGTGATAGCATATAACTCACCTAGAGCCAGACACCCTGGAATGGGAAGTCAAGTGGGCATTAAGCATCACTACGAACAAAGCTAGTGGAGATGATGGAATTCCCATTCAGTTCAGTTCAGTTCAGTCGCTCAGTCGTGTCCGACTCTGCGACCCCATGAATCGCAGCACGCCAGGCCTCCCTGTCCATCACCATCTCTCGGAGTTCACTCAGACTCACATCCATTGATGTCCTAACTGTTGCTTCCTGACCTGCATACAGATTTCTCAAGAGGCAGGTTAGGTGGTCTGGTATTCCCATCTCTTTTGAGTTATTTCAAATCCTAAAAGATGATGCTGTGAAAGTGCTGCACTCAATATGCCAGCAACTTTGGAAAACAGCAGTGGCCATGGGACTAGAAAAAGTCAGTTTTCATTCCAATCTCAAAGAAAGGCAATGCCAAAAAATGTTCAAACTACCACACAATTGCACTCATTTCACATGCTAGCAAAGTAATGCTCAAAATTCTCCAAGTCAGGCTTCAACAGTACATGAACTGTGAATTTCCAGATGTTCAATCTGGATTTAGAAAAGGCAGAGATCAAATTGCCAACATCCATTGGATCGTTGAAAAAGCAAGAGAGTTCCAGAAATACATCTGGTTTACTGATTGCGCCAAAGTCTTTGACGATGTGGATCACAACAAACTGTGGAAAATTCTGAAAGAGATGGGAATACCAGACCACCTTACCTGCTTCCTGAGAAATCTGTTTTCAGGTCAAGAAGAAATAGTTAGAAGTGGTCATGGAATAACAGACTGGTTCCAAACCAGGAAAGAGGTATGTCAAGGCTGTATACTGTCACCCTGCTTATTTAACTTCTATGCAAAATACATCATGCAAAATATTGAGCTGGATGAAGCACAAACTGGAATCAAGATTGCTGGGAGAAACATCAATAACCTCAGATATGCAGATGACACCACCTTTATGGCAGAAGGCAAAGAAGAACTAAAGAGCCTCTTGATGAAACTGAAAGAAGATACTGGAAAAGTTGGCTTAAAACTCAACATTCAGGAAACTGAAGATCATGACATCCAGTCCCATCATTTCATGGCAAATAGACGGGGAAACAGTGGAAACAGTGACAGATTTATTTTTGGAGGATCCAAAATCACTGCAGATGGTGGCTGTGGCCATAAAATTTAAAGATGCTTGCTCCTTGGAAGAAAAGCTGTGACCAACCTAGACAGCATATTAAAAAGCAGAGACATTACTTTGCCAACATAGTCAAAGCTATGGTTTTTCCAGTAGTCATGTGTGGATGTGAGAGTTGGACTAGAAAGAGACCTGAACACCGAAGAATTGATGCTTTTGAACTGTGTTGTTGGAGAAGACTCTTGAGAGTCCCTTGGACTGCAAGGAGATCCAACCAGTCCATCCTAAAGGAAATCAGTCCTGAATGTTCATTGGAAAGACTGATGCTGAAGCTGAAACTCCAACACTTTGGCCACCAGATGCGAAGAACTAACTCATTTGAAAAGACTCTGATGCTGGGCAAGATTGAAGGCAGGAAGAGAAGGGGACGACAGAGGATGAGATGATTGGATGGCGTCACCAACTCTATGGACGTGAGTTTGAATAAACTCCGGGAGTTGGTAATGGACAGGAAAGCTTGGCGTGCTACAATCCGTGGGGTCACAAAGAGTCGGACACCACTAAGTGACTGAACTTCGCTTGAAAATTCCCCAATTTTGCTGTTTGGGGAGACACTGCTTTGGGAAAGATCCCCAGTGTTCTCCTTACTTATTGCAAGTAATAAATCCTTCCTTCTCCCTCTCTTTGCCTTGGTTGTGTCTTTTGACTCCACACATCAAAAGGGGAACCCAGTTTTCTGGTAACACTATTCCCTCTTCAACCAACTGCAATCTGGCCTATGACCTTATCACTCCTCTACAACTGCTTGTTGCCAATTCAAGACAGTGCCTGGCATACAGTAGGTACTTAGGAAATGCTTGAACAAATGAATGAATGTATATCAGTCTGACTAAGGATTAATGTTCTAATTCCAGAGTTGTGGTTAGAAGTAGATTCTTTTTACCACATGAAGGAGGCTTGAAACCTGTACAGACTCACAAATTATATATAAAGCACAGGAAAAATTTTCATGTCATTGGTCATTCTTCCAAGACTCAGTGGGGAAGAAAGGCAAAAATCCCAAGCCAAAAATGGAACTGAAGAAAATTCCCTGGTGGTCCCGCAGTTTCGACTTCATGCTTTCACTGCTAGGGGGAAGGCTCAATTCCTGGTTGGGAAACTAAGATCCTGCAAACTGTGGCATCCATTGAGTTCAGTTGCTCAGTCATGTCCAACTCTTTGTGACCCCATGGATTGCAGCACACCAGGTCTCCCTGTCCATCACCAACTCCCGGACTTTACTCAAACTCATGTTCATGGAGTCAGTGATGCCATCCAACAATCTCATCCTCTGTCTTCCCCTTCTTCTCCTGCTCTCACTCTTTCCCAGCATCAGGGTCTTTTCCAGTGAGTCTGCTCTTTGCGTCAGTTGGCCAAAGTTTTGGAGCTTCAGCATCCGTCCTCCCAATGAATATTCGGGGTTGATTTCCTTTAGGATTGACTTGTTTGTTCTCCTTTCTGTCCAAGGGACTCTCAAGTGTCTTCTCCAGCACCACAATTGGAAAGCATCAGTTCCTCAGCACTCAGCCTTATTTATGGTCCAACTCTCATATGACTACTGGAAAAGCCATAGCTTTGACTATAAGAAACTTTGTCGATAAAGTGATAAACTTTGTCGAGAAAGTCTCTGCTTTTTAATATAGTCAAGATACTCCCTTCTATAATTTTATGGTGGACAACTATTCATCCTGTTAATTCTAAACATTTTATGATTTTTCTCTGTTCAAGTTATTGTGAACAATATGTTTTCTGTCTCTCTATGAGGTGTATGTAGTCATGTTTAAGAGAATTTAACATTCTTGAATCCTTGCATATACTAGTCAATGTGTACATGCCGGGATAGTTTCTGAAATGTCCATTGTTTTTCTTGTCCAGTTAGTGCAAACTGGGCTTAGTGATCTGGTGATATGTGGATATTAGTATTACAAAAAAAAAAAAAAAAGATATTACTAGTATTTATGATAGATATAATTTTCTTGGATATATAGAGATCTTTCCTGGGATTTCCAGTGTATTAGATAAGGACTCATTACACTTTCTGTACACTTTATTTTTACATTATATTTTACTTTTCTCTTCATTTCTCTTGTCAGTCTTCGTTTTTCATCTGGCTAGTCTAATGACTTGTAAGAGCTTCAGTTCATCCAATGATGCCTTCTTTCTCTAGTTCAGTAAAAATAACTGTGATCTCATTATTTCATGTGATTGCATTCATTTCATTTATTGACTTTCGTATTGTGGGGTATTAACAACCTTCGCCAATATACGGATAGTGGAAAGGGAAGAACTCTTTCCCCGTGTGACTTAGTGCTGACAAACCTCCCTTAAGATGGTTATCATGGAGAATTCCCTGGTAGTCTAGTAGTTAAGAATCCTTGTTTCCAATGCAAGGGGCACAGATTTGATCCCTGGTCAGGGAAGTTCCACATGCCTCAAAGGGTGTGGCAAAAAGAAAAAAAAAAAAAAAAGATTGTTATCATAGAAAGAGTATGGATGTGGAAGTCAGAAAGACCTGGAGTTCAAACTCTGGCTCTGCCCAGTTTGGCTGAGAAATGAGTATTAACACCATGTTCGGCCTGTGTGGGAAGTGGGTCCACTGCAACCAGAAGGGGGCGCTGTCGGGTAAAACTTCAAAAGCGGGCTCTCCCGAGCCCTCTCAATTTTGTGCACACTTCTGCCTGGAACTCTGCTGACCCTCTCCTCATCCAGGAGATCCATCCATGCTTCATCTTTCAACTCAGACAATTCCTCCTCTGGGAAGCCAGACTGCTTCCCCACTTCCTAGTTATATTTAACACCCCTGTGCCTCAACTTCTCCATCTGTAAAATGGGGATGATAATATTACCTACTTCGTGGCAGTATTTTGAAGAGAAAACGTTCCAATACACAACAACAGTCCATGCAAACAGCGTTCAATAAGTTCTTGATTTGTTTATCATTAATTATATCTGTATGTATATATATATTTTTTCTGCACAGTGCAACAGGTGGAACCTTAGTTCCCCCACTAGAGATTGAACCCGTGCCTCCTGCATTGAAAGTATGGAATCTTAACCCCTGGACTGCCAGGGAAGTCCCAATAATAGTGTTGTTAATAGTTACTGTTCATACTGTTCATGGGGCTCTCAAGGCAAGAATACTGAAGTGGCTTGCCATTCCCTTCTCCAGTGGACCACATTCTGTCAGACCTCTCCAGCATGACCCGCCCATCTTGGGTTGCCCCGGGGGCATGGCTTAGTTTCATTGAGTTAGACAAGGCTGTGGTCCTAGTGTGATTAGATTGACTAGTGTTCTGTGAGTATGGTTTCAGTGTGTCTGCCCTCTGATGCCCTCTTGCAACACCTACCATCTTACTTGGGTTTCTCTTACCTTGGGTGTGGGGTATCTCTTCACGGCTGCTCCAGCAAGGCGGAGCCGCTGCTCCTTACCTTGGATGAGGGTATCTCCTCACCGCCGCCCTTCCTGACCTTCAACGTGGGATGGCTCCTCTAGGCCCTCCTGCGCCCGCGTAGCCACTGCTCCTTGGACCTGGGGTCGCTCCTCCTGGTCGCCACCCCTGGCCTTGGACGCAGGGTAGCTCCTCCCAGTTGTCACCCCTGTCCTCGGACACAGGGTGGCTCCTCCCGGCCGCTGTCCCTGGCCTCGGACGCGGGGTAGCTCCTCTCGGCCGTTCCTGAGCCGTCGCAGCCTGGCACTCTCAGCCTCTGCCCCTGATCTAGGATGTGGGGTAACTCCTCTTGGCTGCCCCCCTTCGGGCATGGGGTCCTCCCAGCTTCTGCCCCTGACCTCGGACGTGGGGTAGCTCCTCTCGGCTGTACTGAAAGAGGAACTCCCCAGGTCAGTAGGTGCCCAATATGCTACTGGAGATCAGTGGAGAAATAACTCTAGAAAGAATGAAGGGATGGAGCCAAAGCAAAAACAATACCCAGCTGTAGATGTGACTGGTGATAGAAGCAAGGTCCAATGCTGTAAAGAGCAATATTGCATAGGAACCTGGAATGTCAGGTCCATGAATCAAGGCAAATTGGAAGTGGTCAAACAAGAGATGACAAGGGTGAACGTCGACATTCTAGGAATCAGCGAACTCAAATGGACTGGAATGGGTGAATTTAACTCAGATGACCATTATATCTACTACTGCGGGCAGGAATCCCTCAGAAGAAATGGAGTAGCCATCATGGTCAACAAAAGAGTCCGAAATGCAGTACTTGGATGCAATCTCAAAAA
>SJYT01047633.1:254178-282425 GCA_006410635.1 Cephalophus harveyi
GAGGAGAAGGGGACGACCGAGGATGAGATGGCTGGATGGCATCACTGACTCGATGGATGTGAGTCTGAGTGAACTCCGGGAGTTGGTGATGGACAGGGAGGCCTGGTGTGCTGAGATTCATGGGGTCGCAAAGAGTTGGACACGACTGAGCGACTGAACTGAACTGAACTGAATAGTTACTATTATTTGTTCATTTTATTAATATTTGTTAATCTTACTGTTCTCTGGCTTCTCTCCAGCAGAGAAGGTTGTGGTCCCGCTTCTGTTTCCATGGCCTGGTCTCTAATAATACTGAAGTGTAGTTTTGTTTTGCGTGTCTACTAGCTCTGAGCTACTTAAGGGCAGACGTGTGTCCTTTACCTCTTTAACTCAGCAACTAGTGCAAGACCAGGTACTTGGTACTTTGGGTCAACGTGGAATGATATGTTAGGAGGAGAATGGGGTCTGGAGCCCCTGGAAAATGAGCATGTAACTTTGCCTCTCATTTCTGGGGCTACATTTTTCTTCCTATTTTTTTTCCCCCAGGTGGTTCCCCAACCATGGATCAGACCCGTGTCCTCTGCAGTGGAAGCTAGAAGTCTTAGCCACTGGACTACCAGGAAAATTCTGGGGCTACTTTGAATAAGGCCTCTAATCTGGCTGGACTTGGCTTCCTCATCTATAAAAGATGATTTTCCATGCTTCAGGGCTTTTCTAGAGTAAAGATATTCAAAGCACCAGGCTTGGAGTTGGCATCAAGGAATAGTTACTTATTAGTAACTTATCAAACTGTAAGTTGCATAAAAATGTGACAGATGAGATGTGACTGCCTTGATGTAGGAATCATAGCCCATATTCAGGACTCAAAAGTCTGAGGGGAGAGAGTCCTTGGAGATGATCCAGTCTGACTGACTCACTGTACATAATAAAGGCAAGGTGACTGGGTGGGACAATGGCTCTTCTCTAGAGATACTTGTTCCAGTGCTCTTTGCCTGGAAGATTCCATGGGCGGAGGAGCCTGGCGGGCTACAGTCCATCGGGTCACAATGAGTCAGACACAAAGGGCACACACCCATGCACGCACACAAGAGATACCTGAACATGTAGTGAAGAGACCAAAGCCTCAGTTTTAAGATGCTGAACGTTTGGTTTCTTGGTGAGTTGCCACCATCCCCAGACAGTAAGCTGGATGGTATCCTGCAGCCTTCCAGGGGTGCCCCTAGGGGGCACAAGTTTCTTCATCCTCGTCCTGGTGTTGACTGCCCTCTGGTGGGCATTTTCTCCAGCATCTTGGGTACCCACTGAATTCCCCAGAAGTAACCCTGTGGCTCTCATGCCCTGTCTTGCGGCTTTACCATTATCCAAGTGCTGACTCCTCCCCAAATTTTATACCCGCCTCCACTTTTCCTCTCCCCTGGAACGTATAATGAGCATCTCAATTTCAGTGTGTCCAAAACTGAGCTCCTCCCCACCCCACCGCCCCTCATCCCACTTATGGCCGACTCCCTCCTTCCAGATGCTCAGGGTAAATTCCAGGGTGCCCTCCTTGACCTCTTTCTTTTCTTCACACCCCAAGTCCAATCTTTCCACAAATCCTACTGGCTGTGCCTTCAAAATATGTCCAGAATTTGTCTACTTCTTGCTACTACTATCCTAGTCCAGGATACCATCATTTCTAGACTTTTTATTAAAATAGTCTCCTATCTGGTCCTGCAGCATCTGGCCTTGACCAGCGACTCTCATCAGAGGAAAGGCCAAAGGCCTTACAACGACCTCTAGGGCCCCACGTGTCTGTCTTATTTCTTGTCACTCCCCAATGATGCATTCATTCCACACTGTTGTTCCTTGTGCCAGACATGCTCCTGCCTCAGGGCCTTTGCACTTGCTATTTCCTCTGCCTAGTATATTCCTCAAAGAACTGCATGGCTGTACTCCCGCCAGATCTTTACTTAACAAACCCTTCTCTGTGAGGACTTCCCGAATTATCTTATCAAAATTCCAACATCTCTCTGACATTTCACATCATCCAGCCTTGCTTTATGTTTTTGCTTCTTAATATTTATCACTATTCAAAGCATCATATATTTTACTCCTCTGTCCTTCTCTAAGGGTAGAGTTTTTATTTTGCTCCCTAAAGTATCTCCAATGCCTAACAGAGAGGTCAGAGACATTTGAAAAATGAATTTACATTCTTCTTTTAATTTAAGCTTCCCGACAATCCAGTAGAATACTGCAGTCTTGTCCCCATTTTGTAGATGAGAAAACCGAGGCACAGAGAGGTGAAGTCACTTGCTTAAGGGTCACACAGTTAAGAGAGGGGACCTGGGGGAATACTTTACCCCCCTTACCTGCAAACGCTATTTAATACCATTATTTATACTCAGATTTCTCATCATTTAAATGAAGCTCATAAGAGTGCCTTCTTTATAGGTTCATTGTGACAATAATGTGTGATAAAGCATGAAACAAGCTTACAGCCAGTGACTGGCATGTTGCAAGCACTTAAGAAGTGATTGCTAGAAATAACGACAAAGTCCACATTAGTTCATGAAAGGTAGGGATGCTTCAGACACAGAGCCCAGTCAAGGAACCAGGAAGTACTATTATTACATTTAACACAGTTTCTGTATGGAAACGCATATGCATCCTTTAGGGCCCAATTCAGAAATGCCCTTCTCGGGGACTTCCCTGGTGGTCCAGTTAACACTCCATGCTCCCAATGCAGGGCCCTGGGTTCGATCCTGGTCAGAGAGCTGAGATCCCACATGCTGCAAGGAAGGTCGTGTGTGCCGCAACCAAGACACAGCACAGCCGAATTAAAAAGATAAATGCCCTTCTCTGGGAAGGCTTTCCTGACTTCCCACGGTACTTCATTTTCCCATGGGTACTTTCCATGGTAAGGTTGGAATTTCTTTAATTTTCTTTGTTTATTTGATCTGAAGCCCCTAGAAGGCTATGAGCTCCTTAAGGGCCAGGTTTTTTTGGTCTTGAAGTATGGACAGTTTGAGGACCCTCTTTAAAAATATGAAATTATAAAACCAGTTTTGAAAATAAGTATTTATTTAGGATGAGAAAAAATTAGTGTGTTGAATAATAGATGTGTCTTATAATTTTTAAGGCAGGTGGTGAACCTTCCTATATGTCTTGTGAGGTTTCATCTTGTTGTGGGACAAACACTGTTTTACAAATGCTATTTGCTTCATTTTTTAAAGCTGAGGTTATGAGCTTGAGTGACTAGACAGTAAAGCTGCGTGTGCAGTGAAACGTGACTTCACGCTCTGATTATGCTTTCTGCCTTTCTACCTGCTACAGTGGAAAACAGGAACTGCCCTAAAGCCTAAAAATAAAGTGTTCTAAACCCAAATCCCAGAGCATTTTAGTGGGCTTAGCATTTTTGAGAAAGGTACTAACTCCCCAACTACTCAAAACCTTTCCAAGGAAAAGTTTTGCCTTTTCATAAGACTTGTTCCATTCACATCTTTTGCTAACTAGGGTGAAAGAGCTTTAGACCAAACCTCACTGTTATTAATACCATTTCTCTGAAAGAAAGTTCTTCATGCTGACATTTCCAGTGTCAGGAAGCACAAATACTCTATATTCATAAGCTTTTATTTTTCTAAACTTTACTTCGTGGAAGTGTCGTTGATTCACAGTGTTGTGTTAGTTTCTGCTCTACAGCAAAGTGATTCAGATGTATATATATCTGTGCACACCCATTCTTTTCCGTTGAGACTTATCACAGGGCACTGAATGTAGTTCCCCGTGCTCTACGGTAGGATCTGTCTGTCCATTCTACATGTAACAGGTGGCATCTGCTAACGCCAGTCCCCAGTCCACGCTTCTCCTCTCCCTGTCCCCGTGGGCAGCCGCAGGTTTGTTCTCCGTGTCTGAGTCTCTGTTTCCGCTGAGTTTGCTTGCGTCATGTTTTGGGTCCCACATGTTGAGTGATGTCCCACGGTGCTTCTCTTTCTTCCTGCCTCGCTTCGTGTGATGGTCTCGACGTCCATCTGTGTTGTGCAGAGGGCATGCTTTCATTCTTTTTTGTGGCTGAGTAACACTCCATTGTATGCATACACCACATCTTTACCCATCCATCTGTTCGTGGACGCTTAGGTGGTCTCCATGTCGTGGCTGCTGTGAATAGAAGCATAAATGCTCTTAGTCATCTTCATTCTTCTCATTACCAATGAGGTCTTTCTCCATCTTGTTCTGAAGGATGAACGAAAGTTTGAGGAGCATTTTTCAGAGGTTAAACTACAGCAAGAAGAAGACCCTCTATGTCCTTCAACACTAGTCACCTTCTGCCATACATGTCCCATTCTGGGTAATGTCTGGGTGAAGCAGCTCTTTGGGCTCCCCAGGTCTTGTCCTGTGCAAGCATACAGCTCAGCCTGTCCCAAGTCTGTAGACATAGCCCATAGGCAAGTTCAGAAAAGGTGCCAGTTTCTCTTCTTGAAGCCCATCCTTTTCCCAAATGGCATGTCTGTTACAATAACATCCACAGAGCCAGGTTTTCATGGAAGTTTGCAGCTATTGCATTGAATAGTATTTGTGGGCAGGCCCCAGCAGTGCTGAACCCAGCTGCCATCTGCTTGCCCGCGAGCGGTGAAGCTCATCTACTGACTCGAGGTGGTAGTGAAGGGAAGTGCGTTGCTGACTTGCTTATTTACTTTTGGCTGCTCCGCGTGGCCTGCAGGATTTTAGTTCCCCACCCAGGGCCTGAACCTGTGCCTCCTGCAGTGGAAGAGCGGAGTTTTAACCACTGGGGGAAGTCTCCGTACATCGCTTATTGTAGGGTGCCAAGCACGGAGTCCAGGTGGCCAGGACGCAAAAGGCCTGAACTCCCTAACGCCTTGTAAAGATGGGGGGCGGTGCAGGGGATGTGTTGTGGGGTGAGTAATCAGCTCATGGACATTCTTCTGATTGCCTGGTGGTGAGGCAATCAGGAGTCAGCTTCATCAGCCTTCTGGTTCCACGGTCTAGGGTCTATGAGTTTGTGGGCAGCATAGAGTTAACTTCTCCCACCTGGTGGAGGCTTCAGTGTCTGAAAAACAGCTCAAAGGACATGGCTCAGACTATTATCTATACCCCTTGAGCGGGAAGTAAGTTTCTTGACTTTGTTTAATGACTAAACTTATTTTGTCTTGCTTGACTGTTCTCCTTTCTTTTGGCATTTTCTCAGTTCTCTGATTAAACTTATTCTTTGGAACTCAGGGAAGGCCTAGGAGTGTTGCCGAAAGCGGGATCCAGATGCTTGGCACTCAAAAGCCAATAAACAGGCCAGGGTGGTGAAAAGGAAAATTCGCTGTATTTTGGATGCGGCGGACATCTATCTACAGGCAACTGCCCCCACCCCTGACAGTCGAGGGTCAGAGCCTTTATAGCCAGAAGGAAAGGGCTACATTGAGAAACAGTACACTCAGCTGTGGCAGTCATTGCAATTGGCCATCGGTGGTCTGACCAGGGTCATCTTGATTGTTTTAGGTACAGTTAATCTTCAGTTGTGATACACACAGTAAAAGGCTTTAGCATAGTCAATGAAGCAGAAGTAGATATTTTTCTGGAATTCTCCTGCTTTTTCTATGATCCAGTGGATGTTGGCAGTTTAATCTCTGGTTCCCAGTAGTCATGTACAAATGTGAAAGTTGGACCATAAAGAAGGCTGAGCACTGAAGAACTGATGCTTTCAAACTGTGGTGTTGGAGAAGACTCTTGAGAGTCTCTTGGACTGTAAGGAGATCAAACCAGGCAGTCCTAAGGAAATCAACACTATTAATTGGAAGGTCTGATGCTGAAACTGAAGCGAAGCTCCAGTACTTTGCCACATGACATGAAGAGACAGCTCTTTGGAAAAGACCCTGATGCAGGGGAAGACTGAAGGCAGGAGGGGAATAGGCTAACAGAGATTGCTGGATGGCATCACTGACTCAATGGACACAAGTTTGAGCAAACTCCGGGAGATGGTGAAGGACAGGGAAGCCTGGCATGCTGCAGGGCATGGGGTTGCAAAAGAGTTGGACACGACTGAGTGACTTAACAACAACAAGTCTTCATTTCCAGGGTTGGTTTGTTTCCATGAGGCCAGTTCTCAGAATTGTGGCAGCTTATGTTGTAGGTACAGGCTAGTCATCACGTAGTTCACTTCATCACGTAGTTAACTTCAGTATGTATAAAGCAGCTCACAGGACATGGTCAGAATATCATCTACAGCCCCTGAGGCGGAACTAGAGAGCCTTGGCTCTGCTCAGTAACTGCATTATTAGTTTTTTACAGACTACATGATTACTATCATTTGGTCTCCTTTGACTGTTTTCCTCTCTTTTCGCATTTTCTCACTTCTCTGATTAAACTTATTCTTTGGCTAAAGTTTTTCAGTGACAAAAGGCAGGCTGAAGACACGGGGAGCAAGGACCACAGGGTCCAGTTCTGTTTCAGGAGGTTAACGTTTCCTACAGACAAGAGGCAGGTGGAGGACGTGAGGGGGGTCTCTCCTTGGAAGGCCCCACAGGGTCCTGCTTGGCTAAACCTGGATACTTTGCCTTCTTTAACCTGGCTCTCGGCCAGTAAAGATGAAATGGTATTTGCCACTCTACTCACAGCCAACGAAATCTGACAACTTAAAAAGAAATTTTTATTGAAGGACTTCCTTATCGGCCCAGCAGTTAATGCTGATGCCTCCAACCCAGGGGACACGGATTTGATCCCTGGTTTAGGAACTAAGATCCTGCATGCCACAGAGCATATGTTTTTATTGAAACATAGTTGACTTACAACGTTGTGTTAGTTTTGGGTGTACACCAAAATGATTCAGTTCAGTTATGCACATCTATATAAATATATTCTTTTTTTGTTTTTTTTTACAATCTCTTCCGTTACAGGTTATTACAAGATACTAAGTATAGTTCCCTGTGCTCTGCAGTAGGTCCTTGTTGGTTCTTTAATTTGTATATATAATAGTGCGTATATTTCAATCCCAAACTTCTAACTTATCCCTTTCCTCCCTCTCCTTTAATAACCACAAGTTTGCTTTCTATGTCTGTGAGAGTATTTCTGCTTTGTAAATAAGTTCATTTGTATTGTCTTTCCATGTATAAGTGACATCATATAATATCTGTCTTTTTTTTTAAAGAATTGTTTATTTGCCTGGGCCAGGTCTTAGCTGTGGCATGTGGGATCTAGTTCCCTAACCAGGAATTGAACCTGGGCCTTTTGCAATGGGAGCGTGGAGTCTTAGCCACTGGACCACCAGGGAAGTCCCTAATTTTTGTCTTTCTTTGTCTGGTTTACTTCACTTAGTATAATAATCTCTAGGCCCATTCATGTTGTTGCAGATTATATTATTTCATTCTTTTTTATGGCTGAATAATGGTCCCTGTGTGTGTGTGGGGGGGCGGTATGTAGACATCACATCTTTTTTTTTTCTTTACAGCTTTTCTTCACTTCAGTTCAGTTGCTCAGTTGTGTCCGACTCTTTGTGACCCCATGAATCGCAGCACGCCAGGCCTCCCTGTCCATCACCATCTCCCGAAGTTCACTCAGACTCACGTCCATCGAGTCTGTGATGCCATCCAGCCATCTCATCCTCTGTCGTCCCCTTCTCCTCCTGCCCCCAATCCCCCCCAGCATCAGAGTCTTTTCCAATGAGTTAACTCTTTGCATGAGGTGGCCAAAGTACTGGAGTTTCAGTTTTAGCATCATTCCTGCCAAAGAACACCGGGCTGATCTCCTTTAGGATGGACTGGTTGGATCCCCTTGCAGTCCAAGGGACTCTCAAGAGTCTTCTCCAACACCACAGTTCAAAAGCATCAATTCTTCGGCGCTCAGCTTTCTTCACAGTCCAACTCTCACATCCATACATGACCACTGGAAAAACCATAGCCTTGACTAGACAGACCTTTGTTGGCAAAGTGATGTCTCTGCTTTTCAATATGCTGTCTAGGTTGGTCATAACTTTCCTTCCAAGGAGCAAGTGTCTTTTAATTTCATGGCTGCAGTCACCATCTGCGGTGATTTTTGAGCCCAGAAAAATAAAGTCGGCCACTGTTTCCACTGTTTCCCCATCTATTCAATATTGTGTTAGTTTCTGCTGTACGACAATGTGGATCAGCCGTAAATATACATATCTCCTCCCCTCCTTGAGCCTCCCTCCCACGCGCCATCCCAGCCCTCGGGTCATCACAGGGCCCTGAGCTGAGCTCCCGCGCTGGCAGCAGCTTCCCGCCCGCTGTCCGCTTCACACGTGGTGCTGGGTATACGTCAGTGCTGTTCTCGCAGTCCATCCCTCTCCTTCCCCTGCACTCTGTCTACACGTCCATTCTCTGCATCTGTGCCTCTATTCCTGTCCTGCAAATACTTCCATCTGCACCATTTTTCTAGATGCCATATTGATGCATTAATATATGATATTTGTTTTTCTCCTTCTGACTTACTTCACGCTGTATAATAGGCTGTAGGTTCATCTACATCAGTACAACTGACTCAGTTGCATTCTTTTTTTTTATGGCTGAGTAGTTTTCCATGATATATATATATATAATTTCCTTTAGCATGACTGATTAGAATTAGTTTTTTAATGTTTAATTAGTGATGATTTAGACTTTTTTCCTCAACTTTGCAGTTCATTATTAGTAAGATTATTCATTCTCTTAAGGATTATTGTCAAACTTGAGATAACATCTATCAAATTTCTTACATATGTGAGCTTTAAGATTGGCTTCGTACAGTTCAAACCTTATTTCTCCTTCAATCCCCTCATACCACGAGGCCAGGCACAATCATGACTTCTGGTTCTGCACCTTCATATCACAGCACTGGGACAGACAGTATACAGGGCATGAGGAAGATTCCTGGAAGGCATTCCAGGACATTCAGAAATAATAAAATGACACCTGGAAGGAGCTAGAACCCCTAATTATACCCTCTGCAAACCCAAGTTCAAAGCCACCTCCTTTAGCCAGATTTCAAAATTGCCCATGGCCATCTGAAGAGAGGTGTGATGGAGGAGATTGGGGTGGAAAGAGACAGTGATCTGAATTGGTTGTGGTTAAAATATCTCACTTTTGCAAATTTTATGAAATTATGAAATAATCCTATGCAAGTAATACGTCGTGATGCGCAAGCCTCACACGTTTCATGATAGATCCACTCCTGCCTAAGGAGTTCCCACGGCCTAGCCTTGGCAACACACACAGCAGGGTATCAAGGTGACATCAAATGTCGGTTCTCGAAAAGGAGAGCATTAGAGAGCAGTAGGGCCAAGAGTTTTAACCTTCCCATAGAGTCCTTAGACTCTGAGGTGGTGGCTCAAAGCCTGAGGTGGAGACGTCTTGAAGCACAGATGATCTGTTTAAATAATAATGACGGGAGTCATCATCCACTATAGAGACAGACACTATTCTAAGACACTAGAATTCAGACACTATTCTAAGCGTTAGGCACTTCACTATAGAGACAGACACTATTCTAAGTCCCCCACTTGTATCAAGTTACTTATCCTTTACAATACACCTGCAAAGTTAGATCTACCATTATTCCATTTCGCAGATCAGTAAACTGAGACCTGAAAACTTTCAGTTTCACATATTAAGGTTCTATGTATGATGTCTTTTGAAAAAAAAACAAAAACAAAAAAAACTGTTCCACTAATTACAGTTTTTGAAAAAGCCTGAAATGGTCCAAGCCCGTCCTTTTACACACGAAGAAGTAAAACCCAGAAAAAAGGAAGGTCATTTGCTCAATGCCACATATTAGTTCTTTTTTCCTGGATTTTTGCTCTGTGCCAGGCACTGTGTTATGACCCAGGGCTTCAGAGAACAATAAGACATGGAATTTTAGTTGGGGGGGGGGTCAATGGACAATACATACAACAAGATAGATATAAATAAGCAAAGTAATTCCTTCTGTGGCTCAGTTGGTAAAGAATCCGCCTGCAATGCAGGAGACCCAGGTTTGATTCCTGGGTCAGGAAGATCCCCTGGAGAAGGAAATGGCAGCCCACTCCAGTATTCTGCCTGGAGAATCCCATGGACAGAGGAGCCTGGCGGGCTACAGTCCGTTGGGTTGCTGGAGTCGGACGTGACTGAGCGACTCAACCAGCACCACCACCAAAGCAATTTCAGTGAGCACTGAGATAATTCAGGGACATGAGGCTGAATGACAAGGAGGAAAAGCATTAATTTAGACTGAGAAATGGTCAGGGAAATGTGGTCTGAGCAGGTGACACGTGAGCTTGAAATCTGAATGACCCAGAGAAGCCAGCCGTGGACCCCCATGTGGAGGAGGGGCAGTCCCGGCGCAGGAGCAGCAAGGACAAAGGCCCCGAGGCAGGAGCCCTTCGTAACAGAGCCGAGCCCTGGGCCAGTGCCCCTTCACCACTTGCTGCATCTCTAAGGCCCTCGGAGAGGCCCGTTTGGTGTCCTGGGCCTCTCCCGTAAGTTCAGCCCTAAGATGCCAACTTCTCCAGGAAGGCAGCAGTTCTCTGAGGCTGTGGGACCCACCTCCCAGAACCCCTGTGGCTGAACCGGATCTGAGTTTCCTGGTTCCTGTCTGGCAAGGGATGAGCAGGCATCCTCCCCGCCTTCTCTCCCCAGGCTCCTGCCCCAGCCCCACATCTCCAAGGCAACCCTAGACACAACCCTGATCTGAAGAAGAGTCTGGAACCGGGAGTGCAAACATCTTTGGAGAGACCAGAGGAGCTGGTGTACTTGCCTCCTCTTGCTCCCTGCGTCCTGCCAACCCCTCCACTGCAGTCTCCCCAAAGACCCCAAACTGCGGATTCTGCCGGTCCGCCCCACTGTTGGGCACAGGACGGCTGGGATGGAAGTCGGTCCTCCACAGCTGCCCCAGAGGCTGCTCCTGCTGGGGGCGGCCATGCTGACATCGGCTCTGCACACCGGTGAGTCCACGGGGACTTGGCTGGGCAGGCAGGAGACTCAGGCCCACCACCCTTAGAGTCTGTTTCCCCAGTCAGCATTCACCCTGATGGGCTGGGATCCCTTGGGTTTGGGGACACTGGGAAACTCTGAGTTTGCTCTCTCCTGGCACCCCCCAAATCCACCCCAATCCCTCTGGGTGCCTGGAGCTCCAAGTCACCCAGAAGCAAGGGCCTGGGGGTAGGTGGGGCAGCCCTCAGCTCTGGCACTGGGAAACGCTGTGGCTTTGGAGTCAGATGACCCTGCATTCACACGCTCACTCTACCTTGACATCACTTTTTTTTTTTTGGCCTCACTGCATGGCATGTGGGATCTTAGTTCCCCAACCAGGGATCAAACCTGTGGCCCCCTGCATTGGAGGCACAGAGTCTTAGCTGCTGGATCGCCAGGGGAGTCCTGACTTCACTGTTCTTAAGTCTTTGTTTCCTCAGCAGTAAAATGGGAAGAACGATAGAGCCTTGCTCCTTAAGGGACTGTTACTATTATCCACGTGAGATCAACCACGCAAGACGCACAGACAGCACCCTGCACATAGGAAGTGCTCATCCACTCACTCTCTGAAACTCCCCCTGTCCCGTGTGCCTCCAAGACAGGTTCCGGCTTTAGTAGACCTGCGCAGATATGAGAAGATGCTCCTACATCCTGAGCCCGAAAGGGGAATTTCTCCCCCAAAGACCCAGATCCTGGCTTGTCCTCAAGCACCCCTAGTGCCCTTACCATGCACCAGAAAAGCCACCTCCTGTTCTCTCTCTCTCCTTACAAAAATCAGAGATGGTTTGAATACTTACACATTATCTCATTAATCTTCATAACAATTCTGTATCAGTGAGGAAGTTTGGGGCTGGAACAGATACCAAACTAAAGGGGATGTTTAACATAAGGACATTTATTATTTCACTGAAGAAGAGAGGCCTTAGGTGAGACCAGAATGGTTTTCAGCAGTTCAACTGTGCCAAGGCTCCTCCATAATTCACATGACCTCATTCTTGCAAGATGGCTGCTGCAGCTCTGGGCATCACATCCTCAGTCAACGAGTTTCAAAAGCAGGAAGAAAAGGCGGCTCCTCATCCCATAGCTCTCCCTCCCCCTTTTTTTTTTTGAATTAAGGAGGAAAATCTTTCTCAGGAACCCTCAGCAAGCCTCTCCTTAAATCTCATTGGCCAGAATCAGGTCACATGCCAACCCCTAAACCTGGCAAATAGAATTCGGATTACAAGACTTGGATTAGGCTAATGACCAGGGGGCTAGCATGTTGCTCCCTGACAGCTGAGGGGAACTGAGTTTCTTTAGCAAGGAGAAACAGGGAATGGCTGCTGTCTGGGCAGGTGCCCAACTGTGTCTCTCCCATCCTTCCTGACATAAGATCAAACTAACACTTCTGCAATGCTCATTAGGTGCTCTCCCAAGCACTGCACCCATACCCATACATGCCCACAATCCTTTAGCTTCCACTCCAAAATATGGAAGGGTCTGACAACCAATATTTGTTTTTTAACTAACTGGCAACACCTTGACCTGAACTGACAGGAGTCTGTGTATTGTCTTTATTTGTCCTACTTAGGGTAAATGTTCTGTACAACTGCTCTAGAAAATGTGTTTGATCACAGAGGGCTGTGGCAGACTCCGTTTGAGGCTGTATCATATTATCTTTCTAAAATCTGGGAAATCCTGAAACCACATCCGAAGGTTTTGTGTTTTTTTAGATTTTTTTTTAATGTGGACTCTTCTTATTGAGTATGTTACAATAATTATTTCTATTTTATGTTTTGTTTTTTGGGCCACCTGGCAGGTGGGATCTTGGCTCACTTGCCAGGGGTGGAACCCTGGAACCTGCCCCCCCCCCACCCCCCCCCCCCCCCCCCCCCCCCCTTGAACACCACCTCCATTGGAGGGGGAAGTCTTTACCACCTGGCCCCAGGGAAGTCCCCATCCTCGGGTTTCTGAATAAGAGACTGAGGACTTGAATTAAATTTTGTAGCCCTCACAAATATTCTGAGATGGATCAGTCATCTGCCCCTGGGCAGACGGCAGGGGCCAGCCAGGCCGGCACCTCGGTTCCAGGGCCGCGCTCTCCGTTGCAGCTGACCTGGTGGACCTGTGCGGCCGGACCTGGCCGGCGGACGGGCTGCTGCTGCGCTCGCACTCCGCGTCGCGCCGCTTTTACTTCGTGGCCCCGGACCCGGACTGCGGGCTCTGGGTGCGGGCGGCCTCCGCCGGCGACAGGATCCGCCTCCAGTTCCGCTTCTTCCTGGTCTACAGCCTGGCCCCGCCGTCCGTGCCGCCCCCGGCGCTCAACGCCTCCGCCCCGCTGCCGGCGGACCCCTGCGCCCCCGGCTCCTACCTGCAGTTGTACGAGGGGCCGCCGGGGATGCCCCGGCCCCTGGGAGCCCCGCTCTGCGGCCTGACCATCCCGGCCCCGGTGACGACCTCCGGGGACCTCCTGGGCCTGCGCCTGGTCACCAGAGGCCGCCAGCCCCGCGTGGACTTCGTGGGAGAAGTCACCTCGTTCCGGCTGGGTGGGTTGGGGCGGTCGGCCTGGACCCGGAGGGGCCGGGGCCTGCGGGAGAGAAGCGGGTGGGGTGGTCCAGACCCAGAGCCAACCGCGGGGACTTGACTTCCCGCTGCTCACACTCCAGCATCCACTCCCTCATAACACAGAGCGCAAGCACACACCTTGTACCCACAGCTCCACACACCTGGCACACACAGACTGCCAACGCACGACCCACCTGGCTCACATACGGCACACTCACTTGCACACACAGTTTGCATCACACACACCTCATACACAGTACCACTTTGCACACTTCCAGGCAACTCACACCCACCTATGTTCACACAGTAGCTCCTCTGTCCTGAATCTGCCTCTCAGACGATTGCAGCGGGGCAGAATAGGACTCTTGGTGATTGTAAGTGGGGGAAACCTACTTAGGCAAGGAAAGGGAACTGATATTAACAGTAACCCCTTATTGAGCATTGTCTCCTGCCCTTGGCAAGCCAGATCTCCTCTGTTCTCACAGCAGCTCTGCTGGGTCATACTCTCGTATTGATGGATGGGAAACAGGTTCAGCGAGGTTAGGCAAAGTGCTGCAGGCCGCCCAGATCACAGGCGGAGCAGCAGGGCTGTAACTGCTAGAGTTGGTCCTCTGCTCACGTTGAGTCAAGGCTTTAGTCCCGGCAGGTTCCCCAGGACTGGGGACACTCACTGATGCTACCCCAGACGAGCTGCCAAAGCCCAGAGGTTTCCAAAACCAGAGAAGCTTCATCGCCCTCTCTGCCAAAATATCCAGACTGGAGCAGTAAATATGGGGTCGTGAGAACTTGAAGGCAAGAACTTTTGCGGGGTGGGGTGGGGGGAGGCTCTGAGAGCCAACCCAGGTTCACCAGGAGCTGGACCTCGACATGCCAGGCCCTCGACAGCCCTTCAACCTGAGCTGGTCAGAGAGCACGCCCTGCCGTCTCATGTGTCTCTTTGGGGGCGTGACTGATGGGGCTTGTGGTCCCCTTTCTGGCTCCTGCGCCAAGGGTTCTAATGTTGTTTTGCAAGAAGATCTCACTGGCTAATTGGAAACCAACTCCTCTCCTCCCTGCCTTCGTTATTTCCTCTCTCTCCCTTTCCCCCCGCAGCCTTGCCCTCCTGTGAGGCGCCGGCCAGGCGTGTCGCAGCTGCTCTGTATTTAGCAGGATTGGGCTCTGAGGAGCAGGTGGCGGTGGCGAAGCTCTGGCGCACCTCTGGCTCCCTGGGACCCCTTTTTATCATATTACTGTTTGTGTTTCCGCTCATAGATATTCACTCTGACACCTACACATCTTGTGCGTATGAGAGCATTCACTTTCATTTGCACATGTAAGAAACTCAATTCTAGTTGGCTTAAGCCAAAGGAGAATTTGGGGGGCTCCTATAACTGGGATACTAAGGTGTTGGTTCAGGTATAGATGGATCCAAGAGCTCAAGCGATGCCTCCTAGGCTCTCTCTATTTTCTCCCTTTGCTTTGGATCTGTTTGGCTTCCATCTCAGGCAACTCTAGCTCCCTCTCTCTACTTGGCAGCAAGGTGACCCTGCAACTCCAAGAACAGTCTCTCTTATAACTCTCACCTCAATGAAAAAAAAGAGGATCTTTCCTCTGTTGGCCGTGCCATCGTGTGGCTAGCAGGATCTCAGTTCCCGACCAGGGACTGAACCCGAGCCCCCTGCAGTGAAAGTGCCAAGTCCTACCCGCTGGACTGCCAGGGAATTGCAGGGATCTTAAGGTTCTAGCTAAAGTCCTCAGGGTCAGATCTGATTGGTCACACGGGCCATGTGTCCATGCCCAGAGCCAGGAATGGAATGCTCTGATTCCCATGCTCAGCTCGGAGCCATGGCCTTGGTCAGTGCCGCCTGACCCAGCTTTTCTCCACGGAATGGGTGCTGCGTAAGCCAACCTGTCTGCCGCACCTGGGCACCAAGCCATCCCCCTTTCTCCTCTGTGCGTGTGTTCATTCATTTAACAAGTACTGAGTAGCTGCCAGGCACCAGGTGCTCTTCCAGGCTCCAGGGATTCATCAGCCATGAGTGAAAGAGAAGTCCCTGCCTCCCTTGAGCTGACGTTCTAGTGGGCGAGACAGACCACAAAGAATCAAGCAAATCTGTGTTCTGCAGAGGTGGTAAGTGCTTCAGGGGAACCGGAGTCAGGATAAAGGGGTGGGGGGAGGGGTGGTGTGTTGCTCTCGTGTGGGGGTGAGGGCAGTCCTTCGGCCAAGATGACCTTTGAGTGGAGACCTGAGAGGAACAAGCCATACAGTTGCAGGTGGGCTGATGGCAGGTTCAGTGCTGAGTCGGGGGGAGGTGCTTGGAGTGTTCAGGTCGCCGGGCACACACACGTGTGTGTAGACACTCACATGCTCACATGAGCATGGGGCGGAATTCCTACCCTGCGGCTTAGATACAAGCTATGTGGCCTTGGTCTAGCGACCTAGCTTCCCTGTGCCTCAGTCTTCTCCTCTCTCAAATGGGGTTCATAACAGTATTGACCCCACAGGGTTGCTGTGAGAACTCGATGAGCTGGGATGCGAGCCGTGCCAGGCCTGGCATAGGAACTCCATAAATCTTAGCCACCGTCACCCTCATCATCTTCATGATCACACCCCCGTCTCATCCATATCTCATCTGCACACGCCTGGAAACAGCCTCTCCTGCTCACACGTCCCACATTCCCTCCCCTCAGGACCAGACCTGCCCTGGTGCCCAGGGTCCTCATCACACGCCTCCCCTCTCGGCCGCAGGATCCTGTGGTGCCTACTTCCCATGTCGGAACGACAGGTGCATCCCCCGAGCCTGGTGTGCGATCGCTGGGGCGTGGACAACTGTGGCGATGGCAGTGACCAGGCCTCCTGGCCACCAGCCAACTGCGGAGGTCAGTGGTGGGTGGGGCCCGGGCCGCGCCGAGCAGCTGGGGTGGGAGCCGGAGGCAGGGGTGTGGTGGGAGAGGATAAGGGGAAGCAGCGGGGACTCTGTCCAGGCCAGGCTGAGGACCTCTAGCCTGAGGACCGGAGGACGTTAAAGCTCGAAGATGCCAGAGGTGATGGGGTCTGCTGCTGCTGCTGCTGAGTCGCCTCAGTCGTGTCCGACTCTGTGCGACCCCATAGACGGCAGCCCGCCAGGCTCCCCGTCCCTGGGATTCTCCAGGCAAGAACACTGGAGTGGGCTGCCATTTCCTTCTCCAATGCATGAAAGTGAAAAGTGAAAGGGAAGTCACTCAGTCGTGTCCGACTCCTAGCGACCCCATGGACGGCAGCCCACCAGGCGCCTCCGTCCATGGGATTCTCCAGGCAAGAGGACTGGAGTGGGGTGCCNNGGACTTCTCCAGGCCAGAATACTGGAGTGGGTCGCCTTTCCCTTCTCCAGGGGATCTTCCCAACGCAGGGATCGAAGCTAGGTCTCCTGTACTGCGGGAGGAGTCTTTACCAGTTGAGCCACCAGGGAAGGAGGAACAGAGTCGAGGGCCTGCTGTGCACCCGGGAAACACCCATCATAGCAGTCCCGCCTCGGGACGACCTTTGAAAGCAGGTGCAATTATCCCATTTCACAGAAGATGTGTATAAGAGACAGGCATCACTGACTCCATGGACATGAATTTGAGTAAACTCTGGGAGTTGGCGATGGACAGGGAAGCCTGGCGTGCTGCAGTCCATGGGATCGCAAAGAGTCGGACACGACTGAGCGACTGAACTGAACTGATTTCCATCATGTCTGACTCTTTGTGACCCCATGGACTGTAGCTCACCAGGCTCCTCTGTCCATGGGATTCTCCAGGCAAGAATACTGGAGTGGGTTGCTACGCCCTCCTCCAGGGGACCTTCCAGACCCGGGGACGGAACCTGCATCCCTTCTGTCTCCTGCACTGGCAGGCAGGTTTTTTTTTTTTTTTTAAACCACTAACACCACCTGGATCAGGGTTCAGACCCGTGTGTCTTGCATTGGCAGATGGATTCTTTACCACTGAGACACCAGGGAAGCCTTCCACGAAGACATTTTTGTCTATTTTTCTCACTGTCATATCCCTTAGTCCCCAGAGCAATGCCTGGGATATAGTAGGTGATCAAAACATACTCGTCGAATAAGTGGAAGAATGAACCTCCCCGTGCCTCCGTTTCTTTACCTGTAAACTGAGGCTGATAAAGCGAGCCTTTTGGATTTGTCATGAACTTTACGTGAAATCCTATGGGTGGCGAGCCCAGCGCAGAGCACAGTGCTGGGCACATTGACAGTGCTCGCCCCGGGCGCTTCCTTCTTGAAAAGCAGCTCCATTCGCCCACCGCAGCCCCTGGAGCTAGACTGTGAGTCCAGGTCCACCCCTGGCACTTCCAGCTGTATGACCTGGCGAGTGACTCAACCACCCTCTGTGCTTCAGTTCAGGGGCTCAGTTGTGTCCGACTCTCTGTGACCCCGTGGCCTGCAGCACTCCAGGCCTCCCTGTCCATCACCAACTCCCAGAGCTTGCTCAAACTCATGTCCTTTGAGTCGGTGATGCCATCCAGCCATCTCATCCTCTGTCATCCCCTTTTCCTCCCGCCCTCAATCTTTCCCAGCATCAGGGTCCTTTCCAGTGAGTCAGTTATTCGCATCTGGTGGCCAAGGTATTGGAGTTTCAGCTTCAGCATCAGTCCTTCCAACAAATATTCAGGACTGATTTCCTTTAGGATGGACTGGTTGGATCTCCTTGCAGTCCAAGGGACTCTCAAGAGTCTTCTCCAACACCACAGTTCAAAAGCATCAATTCTTCGGCGCTCAGCTTTCTTTACAGTCCAACTCTCACATCCATACACAACTACTGGAAAAGCCATAGCTTTGACTAGACGGATCTTTGTTGGCCAAGTGATGGCTCTGCTTTTTAATATGCTGTCTACATTGGTCATAACTTTTCCAAGGAGCAAGTGTCTTTTAATTTCATGGCTGCAGTCACCATCTGCAGTGATTTTGGAGCCCCTCAAAATAAAGTCTGACACTGTTTCCATTGTTTCCCCATCCATTCCTTATCTGTAAAATAAAAATACTAACACTTGCTCAGAGGTTTTAGGAGTATTAAATGAGACATAATCATTTAATCATCAAATCTCAGTGTGTTGGTGGTTATTTCCCCCTTCAGCTCCCTCTCCAGAGCCCAGCCAGGAGGGGAATACGGATGACGGTACCTCCCAGACCCTGACTCCCTCCCCAGCTCTCCTGTCTTCAGGCCCCCTGGGGACAGCAGCCGAGAGGAGCCCGCCAGCCCACTGGGACCCTGCCCGACAGGGTGTAGCTCTGGAAGGTAGGTGGCTCTTGGTAACCACCCACTATCGTTGCATCCACTGAGATCATGCTTGTCCTGCTCTAGGGATGGGCAGAGGGCAGCAGGCCCGGGCCGAGGCCTGAGTGGACTCTCTTCTGCAGGGCCCCGGCTGCAGGGGGTGGCGCTGGCCTCCTCGCTGTCCCTAGCCTCTGCTGGCCTCCTCCTGGGCCTCCTCTGGTGCTGTTGCTTCTCCGGCCAGCTGGCCCGCCGGGCCCGGGCCTGTGGCCTCTGCTGCACTGTCTGTTACACGTGTCCTGGCCAAGTGGCCCCTGGGGGGCTGCGGCTGAGTGAGCCAGCCTTCCAGCGTCAGGGGGTGCATTCCTAGAGAGGCTTTGGGCATCGGAGAGAGAGTGGGCTCTGGGGTCAGACGATCCCCGGGTTCTGCCCCCGCCCCCTCACACAGGGCTGTCTACCTTTGTGCCCATCACATAACCCTCCGAGACTCAGTCTGCCCCTCTGGAAAATGGGATGATTCCTGCCTCAGAGGGTCATGGTGAAGCCCACTGGGACAGCTGACCCTGCAGCTTGTTTTGGCAGCTGGCACTCTGCCGGATCTGTGAAGGGCAGGGAGCAGGGGCCTCATGCGCCTGAAGCTGTCTCACTTCACCCCTGGACCTCGCTGGTCCAACCTGCCTGGCCCTACCCTGGCCCACTCTCAGGGACCATGAGTTCCGCTTGAAACAAAGACACAGGAGATGACAGCCCTGGCGGGGATAGCACCGTTTATTAAGAAAGATCAAGACAAAGACCACAGGAGGGCCCCTTCCAGGACACAGAGGCCAGGCGTCCCGGCCCCACGTCTGGGGGGCTGCTGGCGGGGCGGGCGCATGCCTCCAGGCGGGCCCTCGGGCGCCCACAGACGGGGCAGGACGGGCACGTCCCCTCCCTGCCCCTCCCAGTCGTGTGTCCCAGCTCCCCGCACCCAAGGCACTTACTCTTTCTGACCACTAAGGCCTCCTCCCCCCACGTCCCCTGGTCCTTCACTTCCAGATCCGTGGGGGGGGGGAGTGGCCTGGCGCGGGCAGGGAGCCCCTCTCAGCGCGGGGCTCTGCCTGTAGCAGCTCCTGGTACGAGTGGGGTGGAGTTTCCCTTGCAGCCCCTTGAGGGCAAGGGGGCCCTGGGCTAGGTGTGGGGTTGGTGGGGAAGGGGCAACGCAGGCCGGGAGGGCTTGGTGGGAAGGGGAGGCTGCCAGGCGCCGGGGGCCCGGCTGGTCTGGTGGGGGTGGAACGGGGCTGGGACGTGGGCTGTTGGAGGCCGGTCTGACCCCACTGAGTCACCGTGCCTCACCCCGAGTTCTGGTGGCCCCCGAGGCACCGGCTCTGGGGCAACCTGCCGTGCCCGCAGCCTGTGGCTCTGCCCAGGTGTGTTTGTGGGTGGGGGCGGGGGGTGACGTGCCCACCCTCCAGTCCAGCCCAGGGCAGTAGCAGCAAAGCGTGGCATCGCCTCGGTTTCATACAAAATATTCATCATCATCATCATCATAATATTAATAATAATAATATAGCCGCCGTCGCGGGGCTGGCGCGTGGCCCGGGAGTCCATGCGGGGTGGGCATTGCCTATGAGGGGCAGGGGCGCATGTTGGCCCCCGCCTGGGCACGGTGCTGCATGTCCACTGGCTGCGGCGGGGGGCCGCCGGGCCGGGCGGAGTGCAGCACCAGGTTCTTGATGCAGCCCGTGATGCCCGAGGAGAACCTGTCTCTTATACACATCTTGGGCTGGTGGGGAGGGGGGCGGGCTGCCTGCCCAGGGGTGAGCTGCCTTTTGCTCCACAGTTGGCACTAAAGAGCCTTCCCAACCCAGAGGAGGGTGGCCAAGGCCAATTGATGCTCCCCACACTGGGTAGCTGGTGAGGCTCCAAGGTAGCTGGCAAGGTGCCTGGCTGGAAGCCGAGGTCGGCTCCACAGAAATGAGGGCCGCCGCCCCGGGGCTGAACAAATGGGCGGCCCAGCACTGCCTTGTGGGGGGCTCCGTGGCTGGAGGCCGGTCTGACCCCACTGAGTCACCGTGCCTCACCCCGAGTTCTGGTGGCCCCCGAGGCACCGGCTCTGGGGCAACCTGCCGTGCCCGCAGCCTGTGGCTCTGCCCAGGTGTGTTTGTGGGTGGGGGCGGGGGGTGACGTGCCCACCCTCCAGTCCAGCCCAGGGCAGTAGCAGCAAAGCGTGGCATCGCCTCGGTTTCATACAAAATATTCATCATCATCATCATCATAATATTAATAATAATAATATAGCCGCCGTCGCGGGGCTGGCGCGTGGCCCGGGAGTCCATGCGGGGTGGGCATTGCCTATGAGGGGCAGGGGCGCATGTTGGCCCCCGCCTGGGCACGGTGCTGCATGTCCACTGGCTGCGGCGGGGGGCCGCCGGGCCGGGCGGAGTGCAGCACCAGGTTCTTGATGCAGCCCGTGATGCCCGAGGAGAACCTGCCCCCGGTCAGCACGGCCACGTCGGGGGCTCCGCCTGCGGGGGTGGGGGGAGAGGGCGGGCCCATCAGCTCCAGGAGCCCCGGGAGGGGGAGCTCCAGCTCTGCTCGGGGGGTGCGGGGGCCCCAGTCTCTCCCTCAGCACCCGGAGGAGCAGGGCCCCAGCCCGCCCTGAGGCCCACCTTCAAGACTTACCGATGTAGATGCTGCCCTTGGTGTTGACCGCCACGTTCGGGCCTGGGGACTGGCCGCTCACCAGCTCCTCTCCGTCCACCTGGATGGAGCCTCTCTGGCCCTCTCTGCATTGGAACGGGAGTCCGGCCCTCACCCACTATTTCCCGTCCTTCCCAGCCCCGTGAGGGTCCCCTCCCTTTACAACAGAGAGGTCCGCCCCCTGCTCCCCGAGTTCTTTCCTGTCCCCCCACCCCTGGCTGGGTGAGAGATCTAGCCCCACACAAACAGCTTCCGAGCACCCCACCCGGGTTTCCCCCATCCCCTGGGGTGCTCGTGTGCCCATCCCCGCCCCTCAGGAGTTCTGTCCCATCCTGGAAGTCTGTGCTCTGGGTGGTGATCACCCTGCTGACCCCGCCCTCAAATTCTGTCTCCCCAGAGCTCAATGCCTGCCCCCTCCACGTGACGGGGGAGCTCTGGCCCCTCGTCCCAGTGCCCGGGCTGGGGGCTCCCTTACCGCAGCGCCGTCACACGATGCCACTCGCCGTCGTTAATGGGGTCTTCGGAGACCAGGCGGGCCTCCCCACTGCCCAGCTGGTAGCTGCAGGCACACAGGCCCCAGAGGGCGTGAGCAGGGGGTGGGGCTGGAGTGGGGGGTGTGGCTGGGGAGGGGACTGTCTTCGGAGACCATGCGGGCCTCCCCACTGCCCAGCTGGTAGCTGCAGGCACACAGGCCCCAGAGGGCGTGAGCAGGGGGTGGGGCTGGAGTGGGGGGTGTGGCTGGGGAGGGGACCGGATGGAAAGCCGCTGAAGGATAAGGGGGGTGAGGGAAGGGAGAGGAGGGGCCAGGACCCACCTGAAGACGAGGTGCCCGTCCTGAAGCCCAAGACTGATGAAGTCCTTGCCTCGCGTGGACTGTCCCGTCTCCTGCCAGGGAAACACGGTGTCTCTGCGGCCCCAGCGGCTGTGGCCGCCCCCTTTCTCTCTCCCGCTTTCCAGGCCACCAAGAGGCGGGGAGCCTGAGACCCCGGGCCGGACGACCCACACTCACCTCGCCCTGCCAGACCAGGAGGCCGCTGGCCGTGCTGGTCCGAACCTCCAGCTCGATGGTCTCAGGCACCTCGGGGAGGCTGCGGTGGAGAAAGTGGGTGAGGGGGCAGAAGTCCCACCCCGGGCCCACAGACCCTCCCAACACTGGTGTTACCTCCTGGAGAAGACGCGGCCCGGGAGAGCGAGGAAGCCGTTGCCATAGAAGTAGGCTCCGTACTGCCCGGGGGCATCTGTGGAGGGCAGCGGGGTGATGCTAGGAGCCCCGCCCACCCCACGGAGCACCCATCCCGCACCGCTGCCCCCGAACCTCCGTCTCCACCCCCACCTGTACTGCTCCCAAGGGGCTCTGAACCTGCGGTCCCTGGGGACCCGGGGGGCTGTGGGCAGAATTCAGGGGGCTCCGAACTTGGCTGGGAAAACAGTGCGGTTCCGGCCTTGCTCACTTCTCCCTGAAGCTTAGCCGCTGCTTCAATTACGCAGGTAGGAGGCACACTGAAGGTGACCCGGTCACCGCAGGAGATTCCTCACCCCCGAGCGGTAGTTACAAGCACTTAAAAACATTGTTTATGCTTATTGCAATGGTGGTAGCTGTTGGGACTAACAACCCTAAATCTTGTATTTAATGGTTAATAAAGAAGCAAAAAATGTAAATGTTTTAATCAAAGTGAAAGGGTGAGTCACTCAGTCATATCCAACTCTTCGCAATCTCATAGACTATAGCCCACCAGGCTCCTCTGTCCATGGGACTCTCCAGACAGGAATACTGGAGTGGGTGGCCATGCCCTTCTCCAGGGGATCTTGCTGACCCAGGGATCGAACCCGGGTCCTCTGCACTGCGGGTGGATCCGTTACCACCTGAGTCGCCAGGGAAGCCCTTTGATAACCTTGTTTCAGGATAATTGGTTTCCTCTGAAATCCCACGTGCTTCATTCATTCTGTGCCGTCAACAGGTAGGGTGATCACCCATCCCTGTTCACCGGTTCCTGTTCTGGTTCTTTTTTTGTCTGTGATGGGTCTTCCCTGTGGCCCTCAGGCGCTAGAGCTTGGCAGTTGCAGCGTGTGGGCTTAGCTGCTCCAAGACATGTGGGATTCTAGTTCCCCAACCAGGGATCAAACCCGCATTCCCTGAATTACAAGGAGGATCCTTAGTCACTGGACAGCCAGGGAGGTCCTTTGTCCTGTTTTAGCTCTGCAAGTCCCTCATTCCCAGAAGTCTCTCAGTCCTGAGCAGACTGGGACAGCTGGTCACCCAGGTCAGTAGCACAGAAACGGTTCTGAACCCTTGAGTTCCCTCCATCTTACAGACAGGGAAACAGGCTCAGGGGTGAGGGACTTGCCCAGGAAGTGGGAAGCTGGATGGCAGCCCAGACCTTAAGGCTGCATCACCCACCCTGTGTGTGTGGCTATAACATTCCCAGCCCTACCTGCTCAAAGCCATTCCGTACCAGCGCTGGCCCCTGGGGCCTGGCAGCTGCCAGGTAGGAGACACACCAGCGGCCTCCACCAGCTGATGAAGTGAGCAGCTAACAGTTACCAAGCACCTACTATGTGCCAGTTATGGGGCAGGAAGTTTCACATCATCCAGCTACAAACATAATTTTCAACTGGATCCTTGTCACAACCCTGTGTCTTTGCTACAATTCACAAAAGCTAATATTCCGCATTTTTTCATACTCTTGAGAATCCCTTGGACAGCAAGGAGATCAAACTAATCAATCTTAAAGGAAATGAACCCTGAATATTCATTGGAGGGATGGATGCTGAAGTTGAAGCTCCAATACTTGGGCCACCTGATGCGAGGAGCTGACTCACTGGAAACAACCCTGATGCTGGGAAAGACTGAGGGTTGTAGGAGAAGCGGGCAGCAGAGGATGAGATGGTTGGATGGCATCACTGTCTCAATGGACATGAGACAAGCTCCGGGAGATGGTGAAGGGCAGGGAAGCCCGGAGTGCTGCAGTTCATGGGGTCACAAGCAGTCGAACAGGACTTAGGGGCTGAACGACAATGACAATATTCTGTGTCCGCTGTGGGCCAGGCATTGTTTGAAGCGTTTTAAATACAGTAAAGAATTTTATTCTCACGCTAAATTTTTTCCAAAGTTTTGTGGAAGGATGTTGTTTCTTTCTATTTAATACATGAGGAAACTGAGGTACAAAGAGGTTAAGTGACTCACCCCAGTACACAGGCAGGAAGTGGCAGGGCTAGGATTTGAATCCAGGCCCTTACCCACTAGACCACCACCTCTCCTATTGTATTAGTGATAAATAAGATATGTATCTAGAAATCAGGTGGCACAAGCCCCGTAAATGATGTTCAGTAAATACATTTTTAAACTGGAGTGTGACTGCTTTACAATGTTATGTTAGTTTCTGCTGCACAATGAAGTGAGTCCGCCATATGTATACTTGCATCCCTTCCCTTTGGACCGCCCCTCCTCCACTATCCCACCCATCTAGGTCCTCACAGAGCGCCGAGCTGAGCCCCCCGCGCTATACAGCAGGCTCCTACCAGCCACTTATGTTACACATGGTAGTAAAATCATTGTCATTGCTTTTAAACACATTGTGGAATCCTTGAGAACGAGGGTCCTGCCTTATTCATCATACATTTGCTGCTCCCAGGGCAAGTATGGGCACACATACACCTTTGTTGCTTTATGCGTGAATACAGAGCGGAGGACGGAAGTGAGGGGAGTGCGCGGTCACCCAGCCTGCAAGCGCAGGGCGGGACCCGGCTCTAGGCGGCTCGCCTCTCTGTATCCTGTCTCTGTGCCCAGGGAGCCTCTCACCTTGACCGGTTTTATTTAGAGGCCAGGATGGAGCGGAGAGGGTGGTGGGGTCACTGGAAGAGGAGCTGAGAGACCCAGAGTCTGGGAAGGACAAGTCTGCTCAGCTCCTCTGGCTGTTCACGCCCAGTACATACCGTTGCCCCCACTGCCTTCAAGATGCCAGTCGGACTCCACCAGGCTGTGTCCAGAGCCTGTGGGGAGAGGCAGGCTCTGGTCGGCGGGCTGTCTCCAGCCCCTGGAGTCCCGAGAGGGACGGCGGAGAGAAGTCGGGGCACTTACTGTGTTGGCAGCGTGGGCCCGAAAAGCCGGGGGGACAGAGGCAGCGAGTGCCCTGGCAGGTGCCCCCGTGTAGACAGGGCTCATGGAGCTGGCAAGGGTTCTCCTCGTGCTCACAGAGGTCTCCTGCGGGTCGGCGCAAAGGTGAGTGAGCAAGGGCCAGAGCGGGCGCTGCCCACCCTGTGCCCCCTCCCTCCCAGCCCGGGGGCTCCCCACCTTTGAAGCCATCTGGACACAGACACTGGAACTCATACTCGCCCGCGGGCATGCACGTGGCGCCGTGGCGACAGGGCTGGCGTTCACACGGCGAGCTGTCGTAGCACTGCCCGACGCCCTGGCTGCCCAGGAAGCTGTAGGTGAGGTCCAGCCGCTTTCCGTTCACTGACACCTGTGGGCACAGGCACACAGAGGGACCTAAAGAACACAGCGGGCAGAGGCACGGGTGTGCCAGCAGACGGGAGGGGAGCGGGGGACCCCAGGCTCCGACTTGAGCAGTGAGGTGGAAGACAAGCTCAGGGAAAGCGTGAAAGCCGCTCAGTCGTGTCCGACTGTTTGGGACCCCCATGGACTATACAGTCCATGGACTTCTCCAGGCCAGAATACTGGAGTGGGTCGCCTTTCCCTTCTCCAGGGGATCTTCCCAACGCAGGGATCGAAGCTAGGTCTCCTGTACTGCGGGAGGAGTCTTTACCAGTTGAGCCACCAGGGAAGGAGGAACAGAGTCGAGGGCCTGCTGTGCACCCGGGAAACACCCATCATAGCAGTCCCGCCTCGGGACGACCTTTGAAAGCAGGTGCAATTATCCCATTTCACAGAGGAGGAAACTGAGGCTCGGCGGGGGGAGCGTCCAGTCCCCGGCACCCGAGGCTGACTGCAGACGAAGCAAGGCCGCCCCGCCCTCACTGTTGGTAGTCAGGAAGTCTGCTCACCTCGCCCACACAGCCGTGGAAGTGGGCGCTCACGCTGGCGGCCGGGGGCAGCTGCACGGCTGGCTCCACGCCTCCCAGGTAGAGCAGGGTGTGCAGGTTGAGGCCCTGGCTCTTGCCAGGGGAGGAGCGCAGCACGGGCCGCCCGCCGTTCACCCGCAGGCTGCCGTCCTTGTTGAGACGCTCCGCAGACACGTGGTGCCAGCGGCCCAGGGCCAGCGGCTCAGCGCTCCGCAGGACAGCCAGGCCTGGGAGGACGCCAGGCAGGGTTGGCACGTGGATGGGCCCCCTGCCCTGGCCCACCCCTCTACGGGAATTTGAGCAGACACAGAACCTCCTTCAGCCTCTCTGTGCCTCCTGAGGAACCCTCAAAGAGGTCTAGGGACTCGAATTGGGTCAGATGGAGAGAAGGACGCAAAGATCACGGGCCTCCTGTTGGTCTGACTTCAGAATTTATTCCTCTTGCCTCTTGGGGCCCCGGAGGGCCTGGGGAGAGGGGCACGGAGCCCGGTGCCCACGGCCCGTCTGCGTTTGGTATCTGCACTCACCTGAGCCCAGCTCGTAGCGGAACTCCAGGTGGCCGCCGACCATCGCCAGGGACACGAAGTCCTCCACCGGCCCGCTCTTCCCTCCGCTGNTTATTCCTCTTGCCTCTTGGGGCCCTGGAGGGCCTGGGGAGAGGGGCACGGAGCCCGGTGCCCACGGCCCGTCTGCGTTTGGTATCTGCACTCACCTGAGCCCAGCTCGTAGCGGAACTCCAGGTGGCCGCCGACCATCGCCAGGGACACGAAGTCCTCCACCGGCCCGCTCTTCCCTCCGCTGAACAGCAGCACTCCATCAGGCGCCAGAGGCTTGAACTCCACGTCCAGGCGCAGCTCGTGGTGTGTGTTGGTGAGAGCGGGCAGTGCCAGGTAGGAGTCCGTGCCCGACAGGGAGGGGGTGGTCACGGTCACACCTGCGGCAGCCACAGCTCAGCCGGGGCAGGGGGAGCCCCGGGGTCCTGGGAGGGCTCCGAGCAGCAGCCTTCCTCCGGGACCCCTGCTCCCTCTCACTGTCTAGTCCCAGAGGCCGGGGACCCGCTGGGCAGTGGCTGCAGCGGCGGCCTCGAGACTCCCTGCCCCCTCGCGCTGCAGAGCAGGCCAGTCTCCAATCAGATCGGGCTCCTCTCTGGGGCGCTTGCTTAAGGAATTCAGGCTCCAGAATAATTACATCATCGGCAGGATCCGTCAGGGCTCCAGGGTGCCCTGCCCAGCTCCCCCTGCCCTCCCTGGGATCCCCGGGATCTCAGGCCCGCACTCTGCTTACCTTCCTCACACCTCATCCCCGAGCGGCCCAGGTGGCAGCGGCAGGTGTAGCCGCGGCCGTCGGGCCGGTTCACACACGTGGCGTCGGGCCCACAGGCCTCTGGGGCGGGGTGACACAGGGGGCGGTGAGGCGGGGGGGACATGGAGAGAAAGAGAGGGAGAAAGAGAGGGGTCCTGATGCCAGGGTCCTACCTACCGCAGCCGGGGCCTGGGCTGGTTAGCCCAGCCAGCCCGGGACGGCTGCATGGGGAGACGGGGGAGGGGGAAGGGACTTAGGCCAGGGGGACAGCAAGGCGGAGTGAGCCCGTGACTCCGGGTGTTGTTCCTGGAAGACGGCACCCACCTGCACTATGGTGTAGGGGTGAGGAGTCAATGGGAGGCGGGGGTTGGGGTGAGTGCCCTGGTAACAGGTGGTAGATACCCGGGAGCGGTGACGGGGGGCAGGGGCCATGCCTGGGTGCAGCGAGTGGGGTGAGGCCTTGGGTGGCAGAGATGCAAGGTGGAGGGGAATTGGTGTAAGTGGTGATGGAAGTCAGAAGCCAGGAAGGTGCTAAGTACTTGGGGGAGGGCCCACGAGCGCGGTGAGTTC
>SJYT01047633.1:282574-308833 GCA_006410635.1 Cephalophus harveyi
GAGCGCGGTGAGTACTCAGCTGCTGGGGGGGCAGGGGGTGGTTTGGGTGGGTATGCAGACGCAGCTACGGGCAGAGGGAGGAGGCTGGGGTGGCAGCCACGCTCGGGGCAGGTGGACACCCACCTGGGTGGCAGTGCAGAGCCTGCGAGTGCTCACAGCGGCTCCCGGTGAAGCCAGCCGGGCACACACACACGTAGCTGCTGAGCTCCGAGTCCTGGCACTGGCCCCCGTTCTGCGAGGCAACCCCCAAAAGTCAGGCCAAGGACACCCTGGCCTTCCCCTGCTTCCCGCGGGGCTGGGGAGGGGGGTTCCGTCACGGCCGAGGGCAGGGGCTGGGGGCAGCAGGGAGGAGGGTGCGGCCTGGAGGGTCACCTGGCAGGGCCGGTCCCGACAGGTGGGGCAGTGGGAGATGCCATGCGCCGTGAGGTTGAGGTCGTGGAAGACGATCTCCTCGCCTTGGATGCGCAGCTCTCGGACACAGCCTGGGCGGGGGCGGGCACGATGAGCCAAGGTGGGGGTGCCCGGAGGCCCGGGTGACCACGTCCTCCTGGTCCTCCTGAGTGACCATGGGCTCGGCCAGCCCGGGGGAGATCTGGCCAGGGCTGCAGGCAGGGGGCAGGGGGGCTCACCTATGAAGCCGCTGCTCAGCCCCGCCTTGGGGATGGCGCCGTAGTCGGGGTAGCCGCCCAGGTAGAGCTCCTCGTTCAGGTCCAAGCCCTGGAACTTGCCCTGGGCAGAGGGGACATCGGGAGTGGCAGCAGGGCTGGGCGGAGGTGGGGGAGGGGCCAGGCCTAGGGGGACGGAGCTGGGTCTCACCTGCGAGGTGCCGTTGACCGGTGCCAGGCTGCCCACGATCAGGGAGCCCTGGGTGAGACTCCGCAGCAGGGTCACAGTGTGGAACTGGCCCAGGGCCAGAGGCGTGGGGTGGCGGATGGTAGCCATGCCCGAGCCTGCGTCAAACCTGCTCCGTGGGGCAGGGGTAGAGGGGCGGGGCAGGGGTAGAGGGGCAGGGCAGGAGAGAGAGGACGTGGGGTCTGTAGGGAGGGCCCCAGGCCAGCAAAGGGGTCGACACCATTGCCCGCCTCCCTGCCCATGCCCCGCCTCATCCCTCCCCAAGCCTTCTCCCCCTTACACCCTTTCCCTGGGAGCTTGTCCAGAGCCGCCCCTGGGGCTCCAGGTGTGCCTGGCTCCAGGCCCCTGCAGGCTAGCATGTGGCCTCACTGCTCGTCTGAGGACCCTCTCTGCGATCGCGTTTCTTTCCTTCTTAGTTTGCGACTGGTCTCCCCCAACTGGGACATTACATTCCCACAAGGGCCAGAATTTGATCCGTTGTGTTTATCTATCGGTGCCCAGCACACATTCAGCAAACGGCTGCTGAATGAGTGAATGAATGAGGGAGTTCTGGCCTGCAGCATCCTTGCCCCAGACGGTCGCTCTCAGCATCGCTGAGTGTTCCTGCTGCGGTTCTGTGCAGGTCAGAGGCTGCTGCCTCCACCACCGGCCGGTGGGCTGTGCTGACCCCGGCAGAAAGGAGGTCATCAAGGATAACAGCCACACCTCCTTCTTCCAGAACGCCCCTGATCGGAAGTCCTGCAGTCTAGTGCCCCAGCGCCCCCTCCCCCGTAAACGGGGAGGGTGAGGGTTCTCACCGGAACTCGGGCCTCCCGCCCACAAGGCCGAAGGAGATGAAGTCGGGCTGCCTGTTGGCCAGATTGGCGGGGCTCCCTGGGATCCGCTTCTGCCCGTTGTATAGCAACATTCCTGGTGGGCACGGCCGTGTGAGGGCCTCCCCGTCTGCGCCCCGCCACCGCCCCCGCCCCAAGCTGGGGAGCCCGCCCCTCAAGGCGGGGCAGGAGGCAGACTTGGAGGCAGGAGGCTTGGGTGCAGGCATCTCAGAGCAGTGGATGGAGATGCAAGGCGGAGGAGAGAGCCAGAGAGGGGGGGCCCGGGACAAGGGGGTCCGAGGACCAGCAGCTGCCAGGGCTGGTGCCACGCTGGCAGGGACTGCGGAGATCCCAGCGTCAGCTCCGCTCCCGCAGCTCACCATCCGCGGAGTCCGGCCGGAAGGTGATCTTGATCTCAAACTTCCTGTAGGCATCCTTGATGGTGGGCAGTGGCAGGAAGGAGTAGGGGGTCTGCGTGAAGTAGGGCACCACGCGCTCTGCGGGCAGAAAGCACAGTTTAAGACAACACTCCCCCCAGGCGGTGGGCAGGGTGCGGCCGCTCCCCCGGCAGGGGTGGGGGTGTGTGGTCTCACCTGGCACCTGCAACTGGGCGAAGGCCTTGACCTTGCCCTGGCGGTTGGTGGCGGTGCAGACGTACGTGCCTGCATCCTGGGGCTGGACCGAGGGCAGCAGCAGCATGTGGTTCTCTAGGCGGCTGTCGGGCGGCAGGTTCCCGTCCAGCTGCAGACACACCGGCACTGTGACCCCTGGCCGCGGCCGGCACCTCCGTGGGGCCTGCCTGGGGCCCCTACCCTTAGACCCGGAGCGTAGACTCCGTGCCAAGCCTGGGGGTCCTGAGGACAGCGACACGGGGAAGACCTGGTCCCAGCCACTCAGGCACATCCGCCGGCCCCCTGCCCAGCAGTTACCTTGCTCCAGGTGATTTCAGGAGCGGGGTAGCCAGAGACCATGCACGGGAAGACAGCTGCAGAACCCGCGGGCACGCGGACCTCAGGGGGCGTTGAGATCTGGGGCAAGGCTGAGAGGAAGGAGGGGGACGCAGGCGTCAGCCTGATGACGGCCATTGCCTGGCTCGTTTAATCCTCACACCCTCCCTGGGAGGGAGGCACTGTCTCCCCGTTTCACAGATGAGGACGCTGCGGCTGGGAGGGAAAGGAGCCATTCACTCCTGGTTGCAATGATGGAACCTGGCAGAGCCAGGGCTCAGGGACGTGTCCAACTGACTCCACAGACCAAGCCTCGAAAACCCACCAGGCTGGAACATTGTGCAGCCCTCAGGGGACCTGAAAACGGGGTACTAGGGCAGCAGGGGTAAGTTTGGGGGCGAGTCAGACGGCCTGGGCTGAAAAGGAATAGCTTTTGAAGAACACACAGATTGTAACTGCCTGGCATCGTCTATGCCCATGCTTCAGTTCTTTAATTTAAAAATCTTTGATCTTTTTTGCCATGCCACATGGCACGTGAGATCTGAATTCCCTGAGCAGTGGACTGAACCCCTAAGCCTGGCAGTGGAAGCATGAAGCCTTAGCCACTGGGCCACCAGGGAAGCCTTGGTGTTACTGTCTCATGCGTCCGCTTCGTGGCTGTGTTGTCTGCCACCAGTCTGGGCCACAGGCCCTGCTCACAGAGCAGGCACTCCTGCAGGTGAGGACCAGCGTCTGATTTTCTCCTGATGCCCCATGGCACAGGTTTCCCTGCAAGTTCCAGCCGCCCCAGAGAGCCACTCGTGTCTACCCCCTGCTGCACCTGCTTGGGAGGAAAAGTCAAAGTCGTGTCTGACTCTGTGATCCCATGGACCATGCAGTCCGTGGAATTCTCCAGGCCAGAATACTGGAGTGGGTAGCCTATCCCTTCTCCAGGGGATCTTCCCAACCCAGGAATCGAACCAGGGTCTCCTGCATTGCAGGTGGATTCTTTACCAACTGAACTACCAGGGAAGCCCTGCTTGTTAGGAAACCCGCTCCCTAAACACACTGAGCTGAAACTCCCCACGCGAGTGGGCAGGAGGAGGAGGGCAGGACGGGCAGGAGACGGCCAAGCGCCGCCAGCCCCACGGGCGCTCACCTTGCACGAGCAGCAGCACGTGGGACTGAGTGGTGCCTGCGGCGTTGCTGGCAGTGCAGCGGTACTGCCCCGCGTCGGCCAGCTCCACGCGGGCGATCCTGACGACGCCGCCGCTCTGCACGATGCCCGGCCGCAGGCGCCCGCCCACTTTGCTCCACGTCACCTGGGGCTTGGGGTCCCCCAGGGCCAGGCACTCAAACTCCACGGCGTGGCCAACCACCACGGACTGCACGGAGGTCCGGATGTTGATGAGCACGGATGGCAGAGCTGGGGAGGATGCGGTAGACGGGGTGAGGCCGGCTGGCTGAGGCCTGGGCTCGGGGAGACCGCAGACGCCCCGGGACAGGTGCACACTGCAGCCGAGGCTGCCATCACTGCGCTTGCCTTTTCCTGCGCCCACTTATTAGCACACGCGCTTGTCAGTTCTTTCGTTCATTCACTTCCTCATGGGGGCATCCGCCATCGTTTTCACTGGTTTGTCTAAGCACCCAGCACTCCGCGCATCTTCCTTCTCCCCCACTCTTTTGCAAGATTCATAAGCCCCCTTACTCTCTGCTAGTGAAAGCTGCTCCGTCGTATCCGACTCTTTGCGACCCCCTGGACTATATAGTCCGTGAGATTCTCCAGGCCAGAATACTGGAGCGGGTAGCCTTTCTCTTCTCCAGGGGATCTTCCCAACCCAGGGATCGTACCCAGGTCTCCCGCATTGCAGGCGGATTCTTTACCAGCTGAGCCACCAGGGAGGCCCAGAGGCAAGCAAGATACAATCAAATAATTCTCCTTATTTGTACACATTCAAGGGGTTTCTTTGCAGAAGGAAATGGCAGCCCACTCCAGGATTCTGGCCTGGAAAATTCCATGGACAAAGGAGTCTGGTGGTGGCTACAGTCCACGCGGTTGCAAAGGGTCGGACATCAAAGAGTGACTATCTCTCACTCAAGGGGTTTCTTGGGGAATATGGTCCCTACACCTCTCATCTCTGTCCCCTGCTTTTAGCAGAAGCCTGAAGCCACCCTTCTACCTTGGACAACCAGCTGGGCACTGGCCTGGGCCTGTCCCCATGGTCCCTGGGCCTGGCACACATAGGTTCCTTGGCAATTCTGGTCCAAGTTCTGGATTCTGTGAAGAAACAAATAAGACATCAGTGAACAAAAACAATTGCTGAGAATATTTGGCAACTGTGTAGGAGTTAAAAGCTGTCAGAGATCAGCACAGGATGTAAATTCCTAGTCTCCCCAGAACCCTGGGAGACAGGCAGGCAGGGCGAATGTCACCACACCCATTTCACACCAAGACCTTCTGGTCTAGCGCTCAAGGTCACACAGTTATCAAGCAGCAGAGCTGCAATCTGGGCCATGTGTATGTATCTGGCCCCAGAGCCTGTTCAACTTGCCTTTAACAATACAAACAGGGGCCACTGAGGACCGCAGGCCTTCCCTGTGCTGAGCACTGTGGTAAGCGCTCTGGGGTCTCGCATAACCCACCGCACGACTGGCAGCCCTGAGGCTCAGGGAGGTGACGTGACTTCTCAAGGCCATCGCTGCATGCTCAGCCCTCCCTGCAGGGCAGGGATTCTAACAGCCCCACTGTGTGCCTTGGGCGGGGGCGCCCCAGCCCACTCACCGGAGCACCCCATCATGCACGCTGTGGCCGGGAGGCAGCGGACCCCCTTCCTTGAACCAGCGGAGCTGGGTGCCTGGGTCGCTGGGCACGACACAGTGGAACTCCACGCTGGCCCCTATGCTCTTGGTCTCCAGCTGAGGCGTGACCTGGACTGTGGGTGCGGATCCTGCTGGTGCGGGTGTGGCGGGGAGAGAGCCAGAGGGGCCTGCGGGGACAGGTACGAGGTTGTGAGAGTGTGTGTGTGTGTGTGTGTGTGTGTGTGTGTGTGTGTGATATCCCCGATGCTGTGCCAGGACCTGGGAATCCCCAACCTAACATTCAAAGGACGTTCTCCCATTTGCCTCCCTGACCAGGGTAAAAAGACCTGACTCATTCACCTGCTCACTTGTTTAGTCACTTAATCGACACATATATAAGGGTCCGTGGGGACTTCCCTGGTGGTCCAGTAAAGAAGAATCCGCCTCCCAAGGCCAGGGACGCAGGTTCAACCCCTGGTCAGGGAACTGAGGTTCCACGTGCCGCGGGACAACTAGGCCTGCAAGCCGCAGCGGCAGAGCCTGGGCCACGGCTAGAGACGACTGCACGCTGCAGCGAAAGGCCCCGTGCGCGGCAAGACCCAACGCCGCCAAACACATGCCTACGCAAGAAAAAAGCCTGTGACGCGCTGGACTGTGCTTCACAAGCTCCCGGCCTTCGGGAGGGGTCGGTCTTGGAAAGATTCAGACATTTGAAGGATGGACAGCAAAGGCTATCCTGACCCTAGTCTAAAACTGAAGGGGGCTTCCCTGGTGGCGCAGGGGATAGGAATCTGCCTGCCAGTACAGGGGAAAACGGGTTTGATCCCTGATCTAGGAAGATGCTACCTGCCACTGAGCAACTAAGCCCGGGCACCAGAACTACCGAAGCCTGCGCCCTGGAGCCCAGGAGCTGCAACTGCTCAGCCCGCAGACCACAGCTACCAGGGCCCCTGTGCCCCAGAGCCTGTGTTCCGCACCCTGAGAGAGAAGCCCCCACTCGCTGAGAGCCCCTGTGCCCCAGAGCCTGTGTTCTGCACCCTGAGAGAAGCCCCCACTCGCTGAGAGCCCCTGTGCCCCAGAGCCTGTGTTCCGCACCCCGAGAGAAGCCCCCACTTGCTGAGAGCCCCTGTGCCCCAGAGCCTGTGTTCCGCACCCCGAGACGGAAGCCCCCACTCGCTGAGAGCCCTTGTGCCCCAGAGCCTGTGTTCCGCACCCCGAGATGGAAGCCCCCACTCGCTGAGAGCCCCTGTGCCCCAGAGCCTGTGTTCTGCACTCCGAGAGAGAACCCCCACTCGCTGCAACTTGAGAAGGCACTTGCAAAGCAGTGAAGACCCATCACAGCCAAAAATCAACCAATCAATCAATAAGTGAATAAAAATGTACAGAAAATAGGAAGGTCCCAGGTGAAGGCACCTACCTATCCGGTAGGTGAGTGGGTCAAATGCGTATTACCACCATTTACCAAGCGCCTGCTACCTGCTCCAGGCTCTACATAGGTGTATCTTTCTAAGTCAGCCTGTGTGCTAGCCTTGTCCTCTCTACTCAACAGGATGAAAACAATGAAGCTTGAGGTCCACTGACTTGGCCAAGGTCGCACAGCCAGCAAGCAACGGAGCTGGGGCATTGAACCCAGGACCCAGGCTGACTCTGGCCCGGGGCTCCCGAGGAGACCACGGAGACGCTGGGCTCCCTGGAAACCTGCTGAGGGCCCGGGCAGCTGGGGTGCTGCCCCAGCACACGCTCTTTGTGGTCACCGTGGCATTTACACGGCCCCTTCTGGGTGCTGTGGGTGGACAAGCCCGGAGCTGCTAGGTCCAGATTCGGGCCTTGCCCTGATTGTCCAGTCCAGCAGGTGAGGCAGGCTGGGGTACTTATGTAAACATAGCCTCTGGCAGTGTGAGGTCATGTCCAGGAGCGGGGCGGGGGACACAGCGGTGAGAGCTACAGGTGCTGTGAAAGTGAGGCGGGTCTTTCTGGAGGAGGCAGGCCTGCCTCGGGCCTTGGGGAACAGGGGAAAGGCAGGAGTTCCCGCTAGAGTAATCGAGGGGGGGCTTTGTGCCCCAAGTGAGGTGCCAGCTGTGGGGTAGGTGAAGGGCTCAGATGAGCGCCTGGAGGAAGAACGGGCCCCCCGTCCTGCCCAGCCCGAGCTGCGGCCGCTCACCTTGGACGAGCACCTGGGCGAAGGCCTCGGCCAAGCCCACCCTGTTGGTGACCTGGCAGCGGTAGCGGCCCGAGTCCTCGGGGGCCGCGGCCTCGAACAGCAGCAGCTCGCGCCTGGTGGTGGCCCCCGCCGGGAGGCGGCCACCCACGCGGCTCCACTGGAAGGTCAGCGGGGGCGTCCCGTGAGCCAGGCACTGCAGCTGCACGGCCTCCCCGGCTCGCACCGAGGCGTGCTCCGGGACGGTGGTGGCGTAGGGCGGGCCTGGGGCCGGGGGTGGGGAGACAGAGGTCAGGGCGGCAGCTGGCACTGGGCCCCAGCAACCGGCCAAAGGGACCGGCGAAGCCGAAGGACGCTGAGCCCCGAGGACGGGGATGACGGAGGGCCAAGTCCCAGGCAGGCATGTGCGTGTTGGGGAGGGCAGGTTCCCGGGGCCTGAGGGGCCTGCGACCCTCCAGATGGGGTTCCCGGGGTTCCGTCCGGGATGAATGTGGAGCCTGGCTGGGGGGTGGTGGGGGCACTTGGACCTCCATGCGGTGCAGAGAAGGTAGCCTGGGGAGGGCGGGCCAGGGCCTTACTCTCTACGTGGAGGACGACGGTGGCTTCCGCGTGCCCGGCCGGGCATGGGGTTCCCGGGGTTCCGTCCGGGATGGATGTGGAGCCTGGCTGGGGGGTGGTGGGGGCACTTGGACCTCCATGCGGTGCAGAGAAGGTAGCCTGGGGAGGGCGGGCCAGGGCCTTACTCTCTACGTGGAGGACGACGGTGGCTTCCGCGTGCCCGGCCGGGCTGGAGGCGTTGCAGATGTACTGGCCCGAGTCCTGCTGGGCCACCCGCGGGATGATGAGTGTGTCGCCTTCCAGCCGGTGCTGCCAGGGCAGCGGGGAGCGCAGCTTGGACCAGTGGATTGTGGGCTTGGGGCTGCCTGCGGAGTGGAGAGGCAGAGGTTGGTATAGGCTGTCCCTAGGACAGGCTGGGGGGTGGCGTGGTCAGGAAGGGACCTGGGTGAGCTTGCTTCTTCATGGGGTCCACTAAGCGGGCCCCTCAGCCATCGCTGGGTGACTGCCCCCTCCCTGGGCATGACACTGTCTTCGGGTCTCCAAAGATGTCTGAATTCCGGGCCCACAGCTCCGCCCGCCTCGTGGGCCCGCGCCCGCCCACACCTGTGGCTGAGCAGCGCAGGGTGGCTGTGTGTCCGGCTTCCACTGTCAGCTCGACTTCTTCCACCTGGACCTGGGGGGCCCCTGGAGCCATAGCACCCGTGTCTACAATCACCTCCACTCGCTTCTGCGCTGTGCCCAGTGCATTCTGAGCTAGGCAGATGTAGGTGCCCGCATCTGACGGTTTAGCTGATGAAATCTGGAAGAAGCAAAGGTCTTGGTCAGGGGGGCCCTGAGCGGGGGACCTTGGCGGCAGCCCCTAGCTTTGGCTTGGTTTTAAACTCTTTCCTCTACTTGTTCGTCTGCTTTTAGCTTTCCTATTTGACTGGCTACTTGAGGGCTCACACTTAAAGACGTCCCACCAGTCCACGCATTTACTTGTCCATCCAGTCACCCCACCCCTCTGTTCATCCATCCATATACCATCCACCCATCTACCCTCCCATCCATCTACCCACTCATCCACCCATCCACCTACCCACCCTCCCACCTGTCTCTTATACACATCTAAGCAGTGAAGACCCATCACAGCCAAAAATCAACCAATCAATCAATAAGTGAATAAAAATGTACAGAAAATAGGAAGGTCCCAGGTGAAGGCACCTACCTATCCGGTAGGTGAGTGGGTCAAATGCGTATTACCACCATTTACCAAGCGTCTGCTACCTGCTCCAGGCTCTACATAGGTGTATCTTTCTAAGTCAGCCTGTGTGCTAGCCTTGTCCTCTCTACTCAACAGGATGAAAACAATGAAGCTTGAGGTCCACTGACTTGGCCAAGGTCGCACAGCCAGCAAGCAACGGAGCTGGGGCATTGAACCCAGGACCCAGGCTGACTCTGGCCCGGGGCTCCCGAGGAGACCACGGAGACGCTGGGCTCCCTGGAAACCTGCTGAGGGCCCGGGCAGCTGGGGTGCTGCCCCAGCACACGCTCTTTGTGGTCACCGTGGCATTTACACGGCCCCTTCTGGGTGCTGTGGGTGGACAAGCCCGGAGCTGCTAGGTCCAGATTCGGGCCTTGCCCTGATTGTCCAGTCCAGCAGGTGAGGCAGGCTGGGGTACTTATGTAAACATAGCCTCTGGCAGTGTGAGGTCATGTCCAGGAGCGGGGCGGGGGACACAGCGGTGAGAGCTACAGGTGCTGTGAAAGTGAGGCGGGTCTTTCTGGAGGAGGCAGGCCTGCCTCGGGCCTTGGGGAACAGGGGAAAGGCAGGAGTTCCCGCTAGAGTAATCGAGGGGGGGCTTTGTGCCCCAAGTGAGGCGCCAGCTGTGGGGTAGGTGAAGGGCTCAGATGAGCGCCTGGAGGAAGAACGGGCCCCCCGTCCTGCCCAGCCCGAGCTGCGGCCGCTCACCTTGGACGAGCACCTGGGCGAAGGCCTCGGCCAAGCCCACCCTGTTGGTGACCTGGCAGCGGTAGCGGCCCGAGTCCTCGGGGGCCGCGGCCTCGAACAGCAGCAGCTCGCGCCTGGTGGTGGCCCCCGCCGGGAGGCGGCCACCCACATTCCTTCTTTCTTCCAATCTACCCATCATCCGCCTAACCCTCCCCTTCTCCATCACACCTGTCTGGTGACCCACCACTCTCTCCTCCAAGTATCTGCTCAAGGGTGGGCTGTGACTGGGCCTCAGATCCAGAGATGAGGCCTCCCTGGCCTCACCTGCAGCACCGTGTGGCTGTCCAGGAGCCCATGCGCCCGCTGCTCCAAGTGGGTGGGGGCACCGATCCGGGTCCAGCGAGCAGAAGAGCGGGGCTCCCCAGCACTGACACACTCCAGGGTGACGTCCTTTCCCAGCTTCACCCGCACAGGGCCCTCGGGGAGCACAGACACCGTAGGGGGCCCTGTCCAGAGGAGCGACACGGCTGAGGTACACGCGGGGCCCTGCTGGCCACGGCCCTGTCACAGCCCTCTTCCCAGGAGCTGCCAGTGGGCACTGGTCTCCCTAGTGAACCCACGTAGGGATTGAGGCCCAGAGAGGGAGAATGTGAGAGAGAGGCGAGGGGCAGAGGCGGGAATCGGGGCTGGGAACAGGGAGGCAGAGCCCACAGGGTCGAAGGCCCTCACCGTGCACACTGAGGTTCACGACACTCTGCGCCACGCCGTAGGCGTTGGAGGCCACGCAGCGGTAGGCGCCGTGGTTGCTGGGCCGGGCGCCCACGATGGTGATAATGGAGCCATTGGGGCTGATGCGGACGTTGTCTGGCATCAGGGAGGGCACGGTCAGTGAGGGTGTCCCCCTGCCTGGGAGCCGCCAGGAGGCTCACCAGCGCCCCGTGCGCCGACCCCTCTGGTCTGGGTGTACCCAGCTCACGAGGTCACAGATGGCCGATGAAGATGGAGAAACTTTTGAGTTCGGCCCTGTCCCCATCCACATCAGGACACCCAGACCCCAGGGTGAAGGGCTTTACCCAGGGCCACTCGGTGAGTCTGGCGCCAGGGTCACCTCCGCCCAGCCTCCGGTGGTGGTCATTGTGCATTCATACCCATCTCCAGCCCCCCCTGCACCCAGTCCGGCTCACCCTCCAGCTCCTGGTTCCGAGTCTTCCACTCAAGGCTGATGGGGGCTGCCCCGTCATGGATGAGGCACTTGAAGCTGGCATCTTGGCCCTGCTGCACGGTGCTGCTGGGCGGGTCGATGGAGATCACAGGGCTCCTAAGACCTGGGGGGCAGAGGGCTGGGCTGGGCAGGGCTGTGTGGGTTCCAGGGTCTCCCCGCCTCCCCTGGCCTGTGGCGTTTGCCTCACTCACGGTAGGAGGACCCCGCGCTGGGTGGAACAGTGACGGTGAAGGAGGCTTCCTGCTCAGACCCTGAGCTGCCAACCACGCGGCACACGTATTCTCCAGAGTCAGACTGGGAGACATGGTGGAGCCGTAGCCGGGAGCCGTGGGTCTGTCGGAATGAGGAGGGGTGGCTGTCATGCCAAAGCACTCAGGACAGGGCAAGCCCCCAAGCCCAGCAGTGCCAGCGTGTAAACAGTTCTCCCTTGGGTCTCAGGAGCTCAGAGCTCCAGCTGTGGGTGGAGAGCCCTGGGTAGGCATTCACAGATGCCTACAAACCCAACATATCCCCTTTGTAGAGGGGGAGACTGGCTCAGGAGATGATTCAGCAGCAGAGCCAGGAGAAGAACCCAGGTCTCTTGACTTGGCTGGTGACAACTCCTTGCCCGTAAGTATTTCATCCCCTGCAGCCCCCAGGCAGGCGGGGTTTGTACGGAGAAGGTCGGGGAGGCAGAAGGTAACTGCAGGACCTGCTGCACGGTGCTGCTGGGCGGGTCGATGGAGATCACAGGGCTCCTAAGACCTGGGGGGCAGAGGGCTGGGCTGGGCGGGGCTGTGTGGGTTCCAGGGTCTCCCCGCCTCCCCTGGCCTGTGGCGTTTGCCTCACTCACGGTAGGAGGACCCCGCGCTGGGTGGAACAGTGACGGTGAAGGAGGCTTCCTGCTCAGACCCTGAGCTGCCAACCACGCGGCACACGTATTCTCCAGAGTCAGACTGGGAGACATGGTGGAGCCGTAGCCGGGAGCCGTGGGTCTGTCGGAATGAGGAGGGGTGGCTGTCATGCCAAAGCACTCAGGACAGGGCAAGCCCCCAAGCCCAGCAGTGCCAGCGTGTAAACAGTTCTCCCTTGGGTCTCAGGAGCTCAGAGCTCCAGCTGTGGGTGGAGAGCCCTGGGTAGGCATTCACAGATGCCTACAAACCCAACATATCCCCTTTGTAGAGGGGGAGACTGGCTCAGGAGATGATTCAGCAGCAGAGCCAGGAGAAGAACCCAGGTCTCTTGACTTGGCTGGTGACAACTCCTTGCCCGTAAGTATTTCATCCCCTGCAGCCCCCAGGCAGGCGGGGTTTGTACGGAGAAGGTCGGGGAGGCAGAAGGTAACTGCAGGTCTGACCTGGCCCGCTCTGGATTCCTCCCCATCCAGGGCCTCCATACCTGGTGCCGGGCAGGCAGGCTGCCCCCGCGCTTGTGCCACGTGACCTGGGCGTGGGCCTGCCCGGGGACCACACAGTTCAGATCGAGGGTCTGCCCTTCGGTCACGTGGGAGGAGGAGGCCTCGATGTGGATGGGCTGGGCAAGTCCTGGGGCTGTGGACACAAAGGGTGGTGGGTGAGAAAGCCGAGGCTCTGGGGGTGCAGGCAGACGCCGAAGGCGGGGGGCAGTGGGTGCCAGCTGGTGCTCCTTGGAGGTGCGCCGGCTTCAGAGCAGCTGGCATGGCTGAGTGCCGCTGACTTAATAATAGTCTCGGTCCCCTGGGGGCCGGGGTGCCACGTGAGACCTTGGTCCCCAGTGGCTGGGGACCTTCCTGGATCCAAGGGCTAGAGCAGGAGGAACAAGGCCAGGAAGGGGCCCCAAGCCTGCGCCCCAGCACCACCCGCGGCTCCTGTCGCTCACCAGGAATGGGACTTGGGCTGGAAGCCTCGATGGTGACCAGGATGGAAGCCTCCAGGGTGCCTGAGCTGCTGGACACTTGGCAGGAGTATTCACCAGAGTCGGCGGGGGACACGTGGTTCAGCCTCAGCAGTGGGCCGTGGACCTGGCCAGGGTGGGGACAGTGAACTTGGTGGCGGGGGGTGCTGGTGGCCAAGGCTTTCAGTTGCCCCGGCCCTGACACCCGTCCCGCAGAACCGTCACGGGCCACTACGGAGGCGGTCTCCTGCCAAAGGCGACCTCTGCTGACATTAGACGCTGCAGAGGATGTCTACTATTACATTTTTCCTGGCAGGAGAAAGCAGTGTCTTGAGTAAGAGTGTCCTTTTCTGTTTCTTTGTTTTTGTTTTTTAAATTTTTGGCCGTACTCTGCAGCATGTTGGATCTTAGTTCCCCAGCCAGGGATTGAACCCATTCCCCCTGCATTGGAGTCTTAACCACTGGGGAAGTCCAAGAGGTGTCCTTTCCTAATTCATGTCAAGGTTCTGGGCAGCCCTTGATATGAAGGGTTTAGCCCAACCATGTTCAGCTTGCCCTTGACCCCCTGACTCCTGAAGCCTTGAATGCGCTGCGGCCACCTTCCCTCCTGGGCAGGGGGCAAAGCGGGGAGGGGATGCCTGCACCCTGCTTTCTCCAGACTCCATACCTGGTGACGAGCAGGGAGGCTGCCTCCACGCCTGTGCCAGGTGACCTGGGCATGGGCCTGGCCGGGCACCACGCATTTCAGATCCAGGGTCTGCCCTTCAGCCACGTGGGAGGAGGAGGTCTCGATGCGGATGGGTGGGGCTCCGCCCGGGGCTGGCCCACAGGAAGAAGTCAGTGAGCTGGGGCTCCGTGCACCCTCAGCCCCTGCCCCTGGGTGCCCAGGTGTTCAGAGGCTATGCACAGTCCTGATTGCCCCCCTTCCCGTCCCCTGAGGCCTGGAGCAGCTGGGTTAGCCAGGGGCACAGAGGCGCCTCATTCTCTAGACGATGGCCCACCATCTCCTGAGCTCACATCATCGCTGGCGGCCGGGGCTCAGGGCCGGGGCCTCCACACGGATCACTAATGTTTCCTGGAGTTGCATACTATGTGGCTAAGAACCCAGACTCTGGGGCCACACTGCCTGAGTTCAAAACTCAGCCCTGCCATTTATCAGTTGTGGAACCTTTGGAAAGCTATTAAAAAAAAACTAAACTAAACGAACAAACAAAAAAACCTTTCCATGAATCAGTTTCCCCATCTGTAAAACAGAGCAAGCCATCATACCAACCTCAAACATTTACTGTGAGGGTGAAATGAGCTCCTATGTGTCAGTATACCAGGGCCCACCACCTCATAAGCGCGGGTCATGCTCGTTACTTAGCAGCTCAGGCGCTGTTATCATGAATCCTCTTTAGCCACATGCTGCTTGTGCGCTTAATTCCTTTCCATTTTCCTTTTTAAGTGAGTCACTGAAGATGACCCTTAAATACACAGCCCCATCACAGGCAATGATTTCTGTGCAATTATGACAGGTCTGATGTGCTGCTTTTTTTGCCTAGTAAACCACCATTGATATAGAAGATTCTTATCAGGGTGCCACTTAAAATCGCCCTCTCTGACCCCAGAGGGCAAGTCGCAGCCTTTTAAGGAGCACGTGTGATGGCTGCAAGGGCTCTCCAGCCCCCTGACGCATGCGGAAAGGGACACACAGGAGAGCCTCGGGCAACATTCCAGAGTGTGGACCGAGCGCGGGGGCTCAAGCCACACGAGCCAGACTCCTGCTCCATGCTCTCAGGCCGCTGGGGACAAAACCCGTGCGCTCAGGCTCCCGACCTCGGTCCCCTCCTCTCCTCCCTCCTCCAGCTCCCAGCCCCACCGCAGGCATCCTCACCGGGGACGACAATGGTGCCAGAGCCGGAAGCGTCAATGGTGACCAGGACGGAGGCCTCCAGGGGCCCAGAGCCGAGGGCCACGCGACACACATACTCGCCCGAGTCGGCCGGGGACACCCGGTGCAGCCGCAGCCGTGAGCCGTGGGTCTGAGGGGGCACGATGCGGGAGAGAAGCAGAAGTGAGGCGGCCTGAGGATCACCCTTGGAGGCCGGGGCCCAGGGTTCAGCCTCTGACCCAGGCAGGCCCCGCGTCCCACGGGGGGCTCCCAGTCTCCTTCCCGGGCAGGGTGTGAGGGACAGGCCCCAAGCTGGGGCGCCCACGTCCAGCAGCCCTCCTCCTAGGTCCTGAGCCCACTCATGCCCCACCTGGTGGTGAGCCGGGAGGCTCCCTCCACGCCTGTGCCACGTGACCTGTGCGTGGGCCTGGCCAGGGACCACGCAGTTCAGATCCAGGGTCTGCCCTTCAGCCACGTGGGAAGACGACGACTCGATCCTGATGGGCATGGTCCCGCCGGGGCCTGGGGGCACAGAGACAGAGCCGGGGCTTTGATCCTAAGTCGTGTTTGGGAGCCTCAACTGCAGAAACTCCCACTGCCCCCCAGGTAGGAAAGCTAGCTAACACTTTACTGGACCACGCAGTTCAGATCCAGGGTCTGCCCTTCAGCCACGTGGGAAGACGACGACTCGATCCTGATGGGCATGGTCCCGCCGGGGCCTGGGGGCACAGAGACAGAGCCGGGGCTTTGATCCTAAGTCGTGTTTGGGAGCCTCAACTGCAGAAACTCCCACTGCCCCCCAGGTAGGAAAGCTAGCTAACACTTATTACGCACTTACAGGATGCCAGGCACTGTTGTAAGTGCTTTCTGTGCATTATTAACTCATGTCAGCCTCACAGAATTCACCGACTTCCTGCGATGATGGGGGTGTTTACCACGCACTAGACCGACTCGGGTAGTAGCAGCTGCCAGCCAGGGCAGCTTCCGTGCACTTGGTCATTGAAACATGAAGGCCAAGCGTGGCTAGTGGCCACTGTACGGGACAGCTCTCTGCGGCTGAAATGACCCACATCCCGGCTTCGCTGACGAGTGTACCGAAGCCGAGGGGAGTTTCTCCCTCAAGGTCCTCAGGGGCGCTGGCAGGATGTGAACCCAGGCTTCTTTCTGGGGAGCCCTCGTCCTGGCCCACCACCCCGTCTGAGTGCCCCGACTACAGAGCCCTTCCTTCCCAGGCAACACGGGTACCAGCATCTCCCGCTCCCTTCCTGGGTCACTCACTGGACTCACCAGAGGGGCCACCAGTGCCGGGGGAGACTGAGACCACAATGGAGGCCTCCAGGGCGTCGATGTTGTTGTTGGCCCGGCACACATACTCGCCCGAATCTGCCACGGACATCTGGTGCAGCCTTAGGCGGGAGCCGTGGGCCTGGGGGTGCAGAGATGGAGGGGGTTGAGGGGCTGAGGGGTCACCGGCTGGCTCAGGCCTCCTCCATCAGATGGGCTGAGGCCACCCTCTGTCTTGCCTCAGCAGGAGGAAGGACCAGGGACCGCTTGCCCTGGGGGCGGTCCCCGAGCTGCCCACCCCACGGCCGGGCTCCACTCCATACCTGGTGTCGAGCGGGAAGGCTGCCCCCACGCTTGTACCACGTGATGGTGGGCTGGGACTGCCCAGCGACCACGCAGTTCAGATCCAGGGTCTGCCCTTCGACCACCGTGGGGGACGAGGACTCGATCCTGATTGGCGGGGAGACACTGGGCACTGGGGACCGAGAGGAATGGGCCACACGGCTGGAGTTAGACAGTAGGGACCAGTGCCAGGACCTCACTGCCTCCCTCGGCACCCACTCGCCCGACCCCCTACCCCCGGCAGTGCTCACCATGGGAGGAGTCACTGCCCTGGATGGTGACGACGAGTGAGGTCTCCTGGGAGCCGGCACCGTTGCTGACGTGACACACGTACTCACCCGAGTCTGCGGGTGTCACCTGGGGGATCCGAAGCCTGGAGCCCACGATCTAAGGGGGAGCAGGTGTCAGTGGGTTGGGGCGCGGCCCCTCCACCTCTCCCAGACTCTGGCAGCCTTGCTGCCTTGCTCTGGGGCGGGCGGGGGGCGGCCTGCCCCCACGCTGGTCTCCTGAACTCCGTCAGTGGCCTTTCTGAGCTTCTGGGCTGGGTGCAGGGTGCCTCCAGCCTTTGCACTATTTCTCGGCCGTCACCCCTCCAGCAAGCCCGCCGAGACCCTCCGTGGGGACTCCCCATACAGGGCTGTCACATGGCACACCTGCCTTGCCCTTTTAGTCTTTGAGCTACCCGAGGGCATGCCTGGTCTCATCCCCTTAGAATTCTCAGTGGCGGAAGTGGGACACGGCCTGGAGCAGGTTCTTCGGGAAGAGCCAGGAGTGAGCGAGTCACAGAATGTTCTGTACAGACTCATGCAGGCCAGTGGGACTCCTCTCTGTGTCCCCAGCACTGGCCAGGGCCCCTCCGGCAAGAACGCTCGCTGTGTGCTGAATGACTGAATGAGCACAGAGGGGGCTGTGCGGAGCTCCTCCTGGTTCCCGTGGGGCAGGCCACGCCCCTCGGCGTGGACCCTTCCCCCTCGCTGGCTCCATACCTGGTGCCGGCTGGGGAGGCTGCCTCCACGCTTGTACCAGGTGATGGTATGGGGGGCTTGGCTGGCCACCAGGCAGTTGAGGTCCAGGGTGCGCCCGTTGGCCAGGGAGTCAGAGGAGGACTCGATGCGGACGGGGTACACCACGTTCTGGTCTGGAGCAGGGAGAGAGGGAGTCAGGGTGTGGGAGCCAGCGAGGGTGGAGCGGCCCCTCCCAGCCCATCTGTGGTGCCCCTGAGACACTCACAGTGGATGGGGCCGCGGCGCTGCTGGATGGTGATGAGGACTGAGGCTTCCTGGGTGCCTGAGCCGCTGACCACGCGGCACACATACTCCCCGGAGTCCGCTGGCGTCATCTGGGGCAGCCGCAGCCTGGAGCCGTGCACCTGGGAGGCCGGGTGGGTTCAGAGCCGCGCTTGGGGTTCACAGTTCACCTCCCTTCCCCGGCCTCCCCACCCAGCTTGACAGAGCCTGAGGGCAGCTCTTCTGGGCAGAACCAGCATTCAGGACGCTTCAGCTCCTTTGATGGGGTTTGGGACTGGGTCTAGTGGGAGGAAGTAGAGGACCAGCATTTGTGGATGTCCGATGGAGCAGGTGGATTCCCTAATAGTTGAGTTGGTAAAGAATCCGCCTGCAATGCAGGAGACCCCGGTTCAATTCCTGGGTTGGGAAGATCCGCTGGAGAAGGGATAGGTTACCCACTCCAGCATTCTTGGGCTTCCCCTGTGGCTCAGCTGGTAAAGAATCCACCTGCAGTGTGGGAGACCTGGGTTCGATCCCTGGGTTGGGAAGATCCCCTGGAGAAGGGAAAGGCTACCCACTCCAGTATTCTGGCCTGGAGAATTCCATGGACTGTATAGTCCATGGGGTCGCAAAGAGTCGGACACAACTGAGCAACTTGAACTTTCACTATGGAGCAGGTGAGCTAGGCAGTGTGAGCCCATTTGACAGATGAGGACACTGAGGCTCGGGGAAGTCAAAGGACTGCAGGCGAGATGGCAGAGCAATATCCGAACTCAAAGCTCCTCAGTCTCAAGGGTCCTTCAGGCCCCCCCCCCCCACTTAGCTCCCGCCTCCTACCTGGTGCCGGGAGGGAAGGCTGCCCCCACGCTTGTACCACGTGACCTGGGCGTGGGGCTGCCCAGAAACCAGGCAGTTCAGATCCAGGGTCTGTCCTTCAGCCACGTGTGAGGAGGATGACTCGATCCGGACCGGGGGGGTGACCCCCAGCACTGGGGACAGAGGGCAGAGAGTGAATCCCCAGCTGGGAGGAGGCGGGGAGGGCAGGGTGTGAGTGGAGGTAGGGTCTGCTGGTCTCTGGGGTCCTGGCTTTGCTGGAGTGGGGAGCCTACCCCCACCGAACCCCCACACCACTCACCAGGCACAGAGTCTGCAGGCTCAATCCTGACCAGGACAGAGGACTCCAGGGGCACTGAACCGCCCACCACTCGGCACACGTACTCGCCTGAGTCGGCTGGAGACACCTGGTACAGTCTCAGGAGGGAGCCGTGGGTCTGGCCAGAATGGAGGTGGGGTCAGAGGGGGCCCTCTCGGGATCCTCGCACTCATCACCTGCAGCCCTGCCTCACTCTGAGCCTGAGAACTGACTTTTAACTCCATCCTGCTCAGAGGTGGAGAAGTGGCTGCCGCATCCCAGGGCCAGGTGTGGTCGGGAGAAGCCATGAGGAACCGAGCAAACACTAACACCACACTCCATCAGCTTTTGGACACATTAAAAAAAAAATATATATAGGATGCAGCTGGTAACATGCACATTACTCTTGCTTTATTATTATTTTTGGGTGTCACCGTGTGGCCTATGGAATCCCAGCTCTCCGACCAGGGACTGAAACCAGGCCCTTGGCAGTGAAAACATACAGTCCCAACCACTGGACCGCCAGGGAATTCCCTAGACACTTTTAAAAGCCTCTGAGATCAATATGCATCTAATAGTGAATTACGATTACAAATGGCAGGCTTTTCTTCTTTCTTTTTTTTTTTAACCTCAGAGGTACATAAAATTACAGTGCATCTTACAATCAGCGGCATCCTAAATTCTATAAAATATATCAATACTAACAGCTAATGACATTACACTAATAACAGCTCATAGAACTTTCAGTGAGCCAGAACTCTGACCACTTTGCATGCAAATTAGTTCACTTCATCCTTAAGATAATTCTGTAAGGTTGGTATGATCGTTACCGTTTTACAGATGCTGAAAGTATGCTACAGAGAGATTAAGTGATTTGCCCAAACGACTAGGTGGGGGAAGCAGCAGTCACACTCGCACTTGGGCTGACCGGTCAGAGCGTCTGGGTTCTGAGCACTGCATCACACACCTGTGCAGAGGGGTCCAGGGCCTCTCTGTCTCAGAGGAGCCTCCTGCTCTCCCACCCCTGACCTCCACTCCCCAGGGGCCTCCCTCCCATCCCCTTCTCGGCCTGTCCATCCTCCAGTCCTGTACCTGGTGCCGGGCAGGCAGGCTGCCCCCACGCTTATGCCACGTGACCTGGGCATGGGCCTGCCCAGGGACCACGCAGTTCAGATCCAGGGTCTGCCCTTCGGCCACATGGGAGGAAGAGGGCTCGATGCGGATGGGCTGGGTGCCACCAGGAGCTGGGGGAGGAGATGGTCACTCGGTCAGTCCAGGCCTCTGGAGCGGCCCTGGCCTTTCCCCCTTTTCCCTCCAAGCCCAGGCCGGCTGGCCCCACTCACGGTAGGCAAAGTTGGCGCCCTGGGTCTTGGTGACCGTGACTGTGATGGAGGCCTCCACGCCGTTGCTGGCCCTGCAGACATACTCGCCTGCGTCCGCTGGGGAGGCCTGGAAGACGTACAAGCGGGAGCCACGCACCTGGACAGACGCGGGCAGGGGTGTGAGTGGGGGGCTTCCCAGAGCCCGGGGGGCACCCCATACCCTGTTCTTCTGAGCTCAGCTCCCTCCGCGCCCTCTGCTGCATAGCCCTGGCTGGCCCCCTCCCACCTTTCTGCCCCCGGGTACCTGGTGCCGGGCCGGGAGGGTGCCCCCACGTTTGTACCACGTGACCGGGGCGTGGGCCTGGCCCGCCACCACGCAGTTCAGGTCCAGGGTCTGCCCCTCGGTCACCGTGGGGGACGAGGACTCGATTCTGACAGGCGGGACGGGTCCCGGGGCTGCGGGGAGAGGGGGCGGGTCGTAGATGCCTCCCAGGGGAGACAGCAAGAACCGTCCACCCTGGATCCGGCTCGGCCTGGTGGGTGGAGTTAGAGGCCTCCTGGGCTTGAGGTCCTCAGCAGAGCAGCCTTGGGGAGGGGGTTGGGGCAAGAGCCCAGGCTTGCAGAGGGGCGTGAGGAAGAGGAAGGGAGGATGAGGATAACTGGGGCTGGGAGAGAGGCAGGGGCGGGAATGCGCGTGAGTGGGCCAGATGGAACAGTTATGCGAAGATGGAGGGTTATTCAGGAACGCGGAGGCTGCCCCGGCGTGGGCCTCCCAGCCCCGATCTCCACGTCAGCAACAGGAGTCACGAGCCCTCGGGAAGGCCCTCGGGCCCCTGCCAGCCTGTCACTGACTGTCTACTCACCGGGGATGGTGCCGGCGTCGGAGGCCTCGATGGAGACCAGGACGGAAGTCTCGAGGGGCCCAGAGCCCAGGACCACGCGGCACACGTACTCTCCCGAGTCGGCTGGGGACACCTGGTGCAGCCGCAGCAGCGAGCCGTGGGTCTGAACACAACCAGGGAGGGTCGGGAGGGGGCTGGAGCCGCTCCGTCCAGCCCCTCCTGCAGGCTGGCCCTGGCCGGCGGGGGGCGGGGGGCTGCTTTACCTGGTGCCGGGCGGGGAGGCTGCCGCCACGTTTGTACCACGTGACCTGGGCATGGGCCTGCCCGGGGACCACGCAGTTCAGATCCAGCGTCTGCCCTTCGGCCACGTGAGAGGAGGAGGGCTCGATGCGGACGGGCTGGGTGCCGCCTGGAGCTGGGGGTCCACCGGGAGCTGGGGCGCAGAGGAGCTGGTCAGTGGCCAAGGCTCCCGAGCGCCCCCTTCCCTACCCTGCAGCCCAAGGGTCTGACCAGGCCCGAGCTCGGGAGCACGGATGGGAGGCCTGGGGGCTCGGACCACACTGGCAGGGCCAGCTGGACCCTTCTTTCCCCTCTCTGACCTTCAACCTGCCGTTCCAGTCCCATCTGCCTGCCCACCTGGACCTTGGCCCGTGACGAGCTGCTCCGGCTCGCAGGGAACCAGAGTCCTTTAGCACCCTGGGTGGGGCGGGCCACAGGCTGCCGACGACCACTCCCAGCCCTTTCTTCAGAGTGTGTGCTGTGCACGTGCAGTGTGCTAGGGGCTGTGTGCTAGGGGGTGTGTGCCTCATGTGTGTGCTAGGGGCTGTGTGCTAGGGGGTGTGTGCTAGGGGCTGTGTGCTAGGGGGTGTGTGCCTCATGTGTGTGCTAGGGGGTGTGTGCTAGGGGCTGTGTGCCTCATGTGTGTGCTGTCCTCATTTCACACATGAGGAACCCGAGACCCCCAGAGGCACAGTAACCAGTCCAAGGCTGGCTGAACCAGGACTGCTGGGACTTGAACCCAGGACAACCTGACTCCCAGCTCAGAGCTCAACCCTGACTCTGCTGCTTCTTGCCGAATTCCGGAAACAGTACCCTCCCCATGGGGGTCTCTGTAAGTCAGGTCAGCCTGTCTCCACCCTGAAACCCCTCATCTCTCCTCGCGGGGAAGGCGGGGATCGGAGCCTGCTGGGAGCGCCTCTTCTTGTCTGGACAGCACCGAAGAGACCCCGGGGCGCCATCCTTGGGAACACAGGGGAGGCCGGAGGGCTCAGCCCTCGCCCAGCCCCTCCGCTCCTCACCTGGGGTGTAGCCGGGGCCTGGATGGCGGCTGTGGAGGACCGAGACGATGATGGAGGCCTCCTTGGGGCCTGACTCGTTCTCCACTCGGCACACGTATTCTCCAGAATCGGCTGGTGAAACCTGGGGCAGACGCAGCCGGGAGCCGTGCACCTGGGCCAGGTAAGGACAGAGGTTTGCGAGGATGCTCGCAAACCCGCGGCTCTGGTCGCCACGCCCTCTGCACCTGGCCCCGCCCTCTGCACCTGGCTCCGCCCTCTGCTCCGCCCGGGACTGCCCCACAAAGCGGGCTGCAGAGAGAGGGGAATAAGGGCGGGCCCTGCTCGTGCAGAGAGCCCCCGGGGGCATGATGGACCGCTCCCCGGGGGCTCCCGCCATGGGGCTCAGGGACCCTCGTACCTGGGCGTGGGGAGGCAGGCTGCCCCCTCGCTTGTACCACGTGATCTGGCTGTGGGCCGGCCCTGCCACCACGCAGTTGAGGTCCAGGGTCTGTCCTTCGGTCACAGAAGGTGAAGAGGACTCAATCCTGACCGGTGGGGTGGCGGCACCTGAGATGAGAGGCGGGGTTGGTGGGGGAGTGAGGTAGCTTCGGGGGAGCCCCGGCTCCTGACTCCTCCAAGCCTTGGAGGCCCCGCACCTGGAAGGACGACCACTTGAATCCGGGCCTGGGCGGTGCCCGCGGGGCTGGTGGCCACACAGAGGTAGAAGCCGGCGTCGGCGGCCGTGATGGCAGGGATGAGCAGCGTCGCAATGTCTGTGCGCTCTGCGCGGGCCTGCCACACAGGGAGAAGGGGTCAAAGGCAGCCTGGCATGGGCTGGCGAGGGAGGGCAGGCAGAGGTGTACAGGCCAGCTCAGAGCCAGGATCGGGGCCTCAGGTGAGCACCCAGGCAGCAAAGCAGGAGGCTGACAGCTGCCCCCTGCCAGGACGCCTGGAGCGGGAACTCTGAGCAGGGGACCCTCTTGGAAGTGGAGGGAACTGGAGCAGGAGAGGGGAGGGGCAGAGGGCAGATGCTGGGACCCAGCTGAGCTGGCCGGGCAGGTACCCTCACCTGTGGGGGGAGGCTGCCCCCTTCCTTCCTCCAGGTGATGGTGGCACTGGGCACCCCCGCGGCCCTGCAGTACAGCCTGACGGTGCGGCCTTCGTGTACCTGGGTCCTCTCTGGGCTCACCTGGACCCTGGGCCCGCTGCCCCCTGCAGACAGAGCTCTGTGACAACACCTCCCCAGGGCTGCCAAGGTCCCCCCCACCCTCCCCACTCGGCCCGGTCCTCTCACCGTGCACGTGGAGCACAGCCCTAGCCACATGCTGCCCGGCGCTGCTGTGGGCACGGCACAGGTACTGGCCTTGATCCGAGGCCTCAACGGCTGGCAGGCGCAGGATGCCACGATGCACCTGGGCTTTCTGAGGGAGCTGGCCCCCAGAGCCCCCTGAAGGTGGGGAGGTGGGGTCAGTACCCGCTGGGATGGGCATTGCTGGCTCCCCCACGCCGTGCGCCGAGAGGTTGAGGTCCACCTCCTAGCATCCCGCCCCCTGGCACCCCCCACATCCAGGAGAGCCAGGCTCTGACAGTTGTACCCGCCAGGGCCTCACCTGTCCACTCAAGGGTGGGCATGGGGTGCCCCGTGGCACTGCAGCGGAACTCGGCCATCTGGCCCGGCTGCACTGTGAGCTGCGGCGGGTGGATGGAGACCACAGGGGCGGACGGGGTGGCTGAGGCTGAGGAGCGAGGAGACAGCGTGTGCGGTCAGGGGGGCGGGGCCCGCGCCGACAGCCTCCTTGCTGCTCCCTTTGCTTCCACTCCAGCCCCTCATGGCCATTGTCCACACAGCAGGCAGAGGGAGTCTCTAAACTGTCAGTCAGTGGCGGAGATTTCCCTGGCGGTCTGGGGGTTAGGACTCTGCATCTTCACTGCTGAGGCTGTGGGTTCGATCCCTGGTTGGGGAACTAAGATTCCCACATGCCTCTTGGCCCAAAAAAACCAACACCCAAACACAAAAGCAGTGTGGTAACACATTCAATAAAGACTTCAAAAAAATGTTAAAAAACATAAATGTCATTGGCGGTGGGGGTGGGGGGAACTGCCTTGGCGATCCAGTGGTTAGGAGTCCCCCCTCTCACTGCTGAGGGTGTGGGTTCGATCCCCAGTCAGGGAACTAAGATCCCACAACCTGCACACGCAGCCAAAAAAGGAAAAGAAAAAATGTCAGTGGGATCTTGTTACTTGCCCACTGATGGCCTGTTCGTGGCTTTCAGAACAAAACCATCTGAATCCTCTGCCGCGCCTCACTGAGTGCACTCATCTCGGCCCACATCTCCAGGCTCCTCACCCACCCTTCCACGCTGGCCTCGCCTCCCGCAAACAGCACGCTCCTGCCTCAGGGCCCGAGCACATGCTGCTTCTGCCGTCAGCTCTTGCACGGCTGAACACCTTCTCTTCCCTCAGGTCTCAGCTGAGATGTCAGCTCCTCCAGGGGGCCGCCCCTGACCACCCCATGTACAAGAGCTCTCGTCTCAGGCCCACCCCAAGCCTCACTCTCCTCTCACTCCACTCACATCCCAGCACCGGTGTGACTTTGTTGTTTGGCCACTGTTTCCAGACTCAGTGTCTCCCCACAGAACACGGAGGGCAGGAGGGCAGAGATACTGCTTGTCTAACCCCCCAACCCCATTTCTTCTGAGTCTGTCCTTCCAGTTCAGAAGCTGTCAGCTGAATGGAGAGACGCTCACTGGTCCTGGAGAGTGTGGAGGAAGGGGCAGGGGCAGGTGGGTCAGGCACGGGCATGAACGGCGTACCTTGCACGTGCAGTGTGGCTGTGCCCTGGTCCATGGCGAACATATTGGAGCCGGTGCACACGTACGTGCCTGCGTCACTGGGCTGTACGTCACGAATGGTCAGGATACCGTTGAAATCCATGGCGCGGCTTGGCAGTTTCCCATTATGCAGGCGGGTCCACACCAGGGTATAAGCTGGAGACTGCAGGTGGGGGAGGCCAGGGAGATGGGCGTGGGGCTCAGAGACCCCAGGAGACAGACCCTCACCAATGCCCACTCCCTGCCCCACCCACCTTGCTCTTGGCCGTGCAGATGAAGGTGACGTCGGCTCCGGGGCGCACGCTCTGGCTGCGTTGCTCCTCCACCGTGACCGTGATGGGTTTGCCGGGAGCCTCTGTGGGGGTGGGAGTTTCCCCGGGGAGCTGGGTGCTGGCCAGGCCCCTGTCCTGGGTCCACTTTCCCTCTCTCTCTCTCCATCACCCCAGTCTGGCTTAGCTTCCATTCCACTCCCTGACACCTCCCTCCCTCCTCCTGGATCAAACCCATCATCTCCTTTCTCCCCCCGGGCACCGAGCACCCATCAGGCTGTGGCCAGAGAACATCCCACAGAGCTCCCCTTGGCTCCAGTTCATCAACAGACCACATGTGAGCGCTTAACAATTCACACTTCACCCCAGCGGGGCTCCTCTCTCTGGTATGAGTTTCTATCCTCCTAAACAACCATTTCACACCTCCTCCCAACTTCTCCACCCTCCAGAGTCCTCCTTCCACTTCTGTGGCTTCAACTCAACTTCTGGAGAGAACTGAAATGACTAGTCAGGAATTTTCCACGATCCCCAATCTCCCCACCTCCCTCCTCCCTGGTCCCTGAAGGGCGAGCCTTCTCCCCACCTCTAGCCCACCCTCCACTCCCCTTCCTGAGTGCTGGAGCCCCTCCCGAGGACCCCCTCCCCCAGCCGTGCCCTTTCTGGCTCCCTCCCCGTGGGATCATCCCACTCCACAGACAAACGTGTTCTAGAATTTCCCATATCTGAAAATGACCCCCTGACCCCACATGCGCC
>SJYT01047633.1:309030-323784 GCA_006410635.1 Cephalophus harveyi
ACTCTTGAAGCAGTCGTCTACACTGGTTGCCCCACTCCAATCCGGTTTCTCCCCCTTCTCTTCACTGCAAACCGCTCCTGTCAAAGCATCAACTCTGAGGGTTATTTCTCTGCTTGGAGCTGATCTCCTGGGAGCTTCTGGCGAGGGGGCCACTCTCTCTAGGAAGCCCTTTCCCCCCTGACTTCCGGCCACCCCCTCCCCCAGCCTCCTCCTGTCTGCGGGCTGTGCCCACTTGCTGTCTCCTCTACCTGTCAAGCTCAAGTTGGGGCTCCCCAGGGCTCTGTCCTGGGTGACACCCTGCCCCACCCCTGTTCCCAAATTCATTTCTCTGCCCAGGGCCTCTTTCCTGAGCTCCAGATTCATAGCTCCAAAATGCCCACCTCATGTACACACTTCAGTGTTTCCCCAAACACCTCAAACTTTTAACAGGGCTAAAGCCAAACTCGTGGTTCCCCGGGACCTGCTGGTGGGCAGGGGTTGCACACGCCCTGGCGTCCCGTGCACATGCCCTGGCACGGTCACTTCTGCACCTGCCTGCCTGAATTCTGCAGCCGCTGCGTTTCTTTGCAGGAGGGTTTCTCAGGTCACTGTGCCTGCCCACAGGGTGGGACAGAATGCAGCGGCCTCAGTGCTCCTGGAACAGGCCCCAGTCAGTGACTGATGGGAGCTGGTGCACGCATACCCCAGCTCCCTTGGCCCTGGGGCAGTGGGTGGGTGCTGGGGCACGGTGAGGGGACTCCAAGGAGCTGGCTTTACTCTGGAGCTCGCCGGTCGACGCGGTCGACACAAGTCGTTGTGGACGAGATCCACCATTGCACGAGTCACTACTGTGCGCGAAAGGACCCACGGGAGAGAAGAGCCAAAGTAAAGGGTTTATTTGATGTGCGTGTGTTTAGAAACGGAGTCAGAGACGAAAGCCCCGTCGGGTTTACTTCTTCGAGACGACGACCTCGGCGAGAGTAGAACCATTTACCACGGGACTCACGGGTCGACGACCTTAGGTCTGGGACCCCGTAGAAGGATCTGAAAGGAGAGAGAGCCATAGTTCAGGACGGTCAAGACGGACATAGTCAAGATGGTAGAACTGCGGTAGCAGAGAAGGGTAGAAAGACCGGTCACAGGAGTAGGTCCTTTGGTGACAGGGGGAGACCGTCTACTTACGTGGTCGCCGAACCCAGACGTCACACGTCGGGCCGGGTCCTGTCCCCTGCTCCTTGAGTGGTCACTGGTCGTCGAGACGGGCCGACCACAACCGTACTACGTCTAAGGCTGTCCACGTTTACATCTGAGGTCGTAGGCTCCCGACCTGCGACCCCTTCACGTCGAGGCTCGGACCACCGTTCCGCCCCCCGCCCCCGAGTAGTCACTTCTGCGTTGGGAAGTGGCTAGGTCAGGACGCACGTCCAGGGATGTCCTAGAGTCTTCCCATCCGCGTCCGGACACAGAGGGGAAGGTGGCCCCACCGGCTCCCCGGACCCCGGCACGCATGGAACTACAGCGACGACCCACGACGACCCGTTCCCGGCGGGTAGAAGTGCTCTGGTCATCTTCATCACCCCACCCGAGGGCGACTGGACCGTGGCGTCCCTCACCCCCGGCGGAACCCCGTGATGCGAGGCTCGACCTACCTGGACGTGGTGGTCGCCCCGAACCAGACGACCCTCTCCCTGTCCCCCCCGGTGAGTCCGTCCTCCGGGGGTCGTCCATGGTGACAGGGTTTAGAGGGACGGGAGGGTTTCTGACCGTGTAGGACGGGGGTGGCACGAGGGGTCTGGCTCATAGAGAGTCTGCGGGGCCCAGGGGACGGTACGGGTAGTGGAAACTGGGTTCTGGTGTCAGGGTGAATGGGACGCCGTCCGTGGCGGGGGGACCGTGTAACCCTAATGGGTGTATAGGGCCCCGTGTGGACATTCCTCCCTGTTCCTGTCCGACACGATCCGGAGTCGCCTGGGTCACGGAGGACCGGTTGGACCCCTCGGTCGAGAGACGGGTGATGTCCCACTCCGCCGAGTCTCGAGTCCTTCCTAAAACTCTGGTGTTTCCGGGGTCGTGTCTCGGAGACACTCGACTCTTTTGCCTCAGTCCCCCCGCCCCCGCCCCCCGTCCGCCTTCCAGTCGTCCAACCTAAGTCCCTTTATAATTAAGTTGTTTGTAAATACAGGTACCCCAGTGTTTCTCAACCTGTGCGGACTCACTGTGTGTGTGTGTGTGTGTGTGTGTGGCTAAGCAACGTTATGGATGCACAACAGCAAACGCGATAAAATCCTTGCTCTTAAGGAACCACATAAATGAGAGTGAGGGACATGTGTGGAGGCTGGGGGGGCATGGTGGGAGTGGGGCACTCGTCCAGCCCTGAGAATCAGGATGCTTCCCAGAGGACGAGACCCCTGAGCTGTTCTATTCCCTTGGAGCAGACTGTTAGCCAGCAGAGAACTTATCCCCGTCGGTAACTGTTTATCTGCAGGATTGCCCACTGTCTTGTCTCCCATTACAGGCTGGAGACTCTATAAGGGTTCGGACTGAATCTGTTTTGCTCATCACTTTGTTTCCAACACGTTTCTACACTGCACGGCACACAGTAAAGTCTCAATAAAAACGCACTGAACAACGGAATACAGCTGAGCCTTGAAGGCCAAACAGGAGTTAGCCAGGATGGGGGCGGGGGTCAGTATGTGGATGGAGAATGATCCATGAAGAGCTAAACAGCACATCTAGAGAACTGAACATGAAGAAGTTAAGAAGGGTCGCCCAGCTGGAGTACAGAGGTGGGTGTCAGAAGTGGGATGAGCCTGGTGAATGATAAAGCTGCTACCTAAGGAGCTTGGGCTGGCCCCAAGGGCACCAGGGAATCTTGGCAGGGTTTTGGGCAGGGGAGGGACATGATCCTGGTAGGGGCCTTTCTGAGCAACATCATCCAGGACTCTCAGCTAGGAGTTTACCCCACACCCCACTCCCTGCCTCCCTCCTATGGCAAACTTACTGCTCACAGTACTGGCCGGTGTAGCCAGATTCGCAGGCTGTGCAGCGGTACCCTCCAGCTCCCAGGCTCTCACAGGTGCGGGAAAACCTGTGGTAGGAGGTGGAGCTCAGGCTCTGGAACACCCACCCCCTCCCCTGTTCCCTGGACTTTTGCCCAAGAGTCAGTGCAATGCCCTCCACTCCCTCGGGCCTTGAGCAAGGGCACCCACATGTTCTCTGGGTTGGTCAGCGGGCAGGCGCAGGGCTGGCAGTCCTCGGGTGTTCCGGCCGTGGCATCTCCGTAGTGGCCAGGGGCACACTGCTCACAGAACTCCCCGGCGGCGTTGTGCTGGCATTGCTGCAAGGCGCAAGGATGTCAGCCACTTGCTCTTTGGCAAAATTTACCCCAAATCACACGATCTGGTAATCCCTTGATCTGGAAATTCCACATTTGTGAGCTTATCTTAAAGAAATAATCAGGGAGGGGCACAATGAATTCACTACAGGATGTTTCATTCATCTCAGTGGTGGGTTAAAAGCACAATGCTGGAAACACACCAAGAAAAAAAGAACCGAGAAAATTAAAAAAGGAAATTCCATCCAAAACGCTATCAAAAAGGATACTGATTGCATTTCTTACATTTTTTCTATCTGAATACCTGTAATATCACAGGAAAGTACCCACTTGGGTGTATGGGGGCAGTTTTGGAAATAAGCAGCTAACTGTTAAAAATGTGTGTGCATTTTATGTTTTCCTCCAAAGAAATCTATTTTTTTTTTTAATTAATGTAGCATAATCCTCATTCGATATTTAGTTGGTGGTTCTGTCAACCACCTGGTCCTTGACCACATATCCTGGAGGGCTATACATATACCACTCTGAAAAGTTCAGGTATAAAAAATATTGAAAGCTGTCAAAAGTGAAAAAAAGTTGATCATGAAACACAGTGATCCTGGGTTTATTTGCAAAATGAAAGGTATATTAATCTGTGTAAATATGTGCCCCGAAAAAAGAACTCCACAGTCTAATGTTGACAGTGATTACCTCCAGATGGTAGGATTTCAGGGAATTTTAACTTTGTTTTAAGTTATCTCTACAGTCTGATTCTTCTACAGAAAACATGTGTCACACTGGTGATAGGAAATAACAGGAACCAACGCTCTCTTGTTTTCTTGATTTCTGAGGCTGCACCATGTGGCTTGTAGGATCGCAGTTCCCCTGCCCAGTGACTGAGCCCACGCCCACTGCAGCAGACGTTCGGAGTCCTAACCACTGGACCACCAGGAAATTCCTCTAAAGCTTTCTGTATAAAGAAGGATGCCAATCCACAGCTCTGTTCACCCCACCGTGTCTGCAACCCCTCAATGCCTTAGACCTGCGGGCCCAGGCACTTTGCCCCGTAGAATGAGCCCTGTGACTTTGCCCCTGGACGTCGTCTAAACATACCAAAGCCCTCCCACCCCACAGCCAGCCCTGATACCCCACCCAGCCCCAGCCAAGTGGCCCCTTGCCCCGGCCCTGCGTGCATCTTACCGAGCAGGCCCCGGTCTCCGGGTGGCACAGGTCTGAGTGGCCATTGCATTCGCACAGCTCACAGTGGCCGAGGTAGAGTCCACTCCCGGTGCGCGTGTAGCCCGGGGCACAGTCCTAGGGGGCAGAGGGGAGCGTTGGTCTCCATCTCCAAGATAGTCCCACCTGCAGCCGGTAGACCCAGAACTCCTCTCCTCTGTCATCTTGGCTCCCACTGGCTCTTGGAGGGCAGAGTCCAGGCCCAGCTCCCTGTCCCAGCATCCCCTCTCAGGGGCCCTCCTCTCTTTCTCCCAGCTCTCCAGAGCTGGGAGTGTCCGCCCCCGTCCTGTCTGGCATCTCCAGTCATGGATATACTGAAATAATAGTTCATCCTTAATGGAGAAGACTCTTGAGAGTCCCTTGGATAGCCAAGAGATCAAACCAGTTAATCCTAAACGAAATCATCCTAACTGTTCATTGGAAGTACTGAAGCTGAAGCTCCAATACTTTGGCCACCTGATGCAAAAAACTGACTCATTGGAAAAGACCCTGATGCTGGGAAAGATTGAAGGCAGGAGGAGAAGGGGGAGACAGAGGATGAGATGGTTGGATGGCATCACCGACTCAATGGACATGAGTTTGAGCAAGCTCTGGGAGATGGTGAAGGACAGGGAAGCCTGGTGTGCTGCAGTCCGTGGGGCCACAAAGAGCTGGACACTACTTAGTGAGTGAGTGAACGACAACAACGCAGAGCCCTTCTCCAGCCCCAGGGCTTAGTTCCTAAAAATTCTTCTAGCAGGGTCCTTATTGAAAAACAACCCCTACGTGGAAAAAGGAGGGCTCAGGAGACCTGGAGCTGGGGTGACTCCTTGAAGACCTTTGACTATGCTTACATTTGCCCCATAGGTGAAGGCGGCAGCACCCATGTAACCAAGGAGGTTTTCACGCATCCTAAGTGAGTAATCAGGGGTTCTGAGAACAATGAATTTCTATTCGCTGCCGCTTCTTTGAAATCTCTCCAGGCCCTCCCTCCCCGACCATTTCAAAGGGATGTTTATAAATCTGTTTTGTTTCATCGCAGAAAATGTGCACCAAGGATTCTGCCTTCTCCGGGAGTTCTCCTTCAAAATGTGTTGCTTCACCAAAAAGAAAAAAACTGTTGTTTCATAACTTCAAGGGACATGAAGCTCATCTCCTTGGATGTGAACCTTCCCGTGGCCACGGCAAACGTGCAGATACAAAGCTGTAGGGACACAGGCTTCTCACCGGGACTTCCTGAGTTGGGCTGGGGAAGCTGGCTGTGTGCCCTCCCTGGTGCCCACCTGGCATCGCAGCCCTCCCCACTCCTCTCCCGCGATCCCCCTTTCCCCCTTCCACACCCACTCATCCAGTGTTAAGCGACTGCCTGCTCTGTGCCTGGGGATTCAGGGGTGAGCAGTCAGCGCAGGCCCTGCCCTCGCGTTCAGTCTCCAGCCAAGCCCTGTAGATGTTCTTGGAGTCCCTCCAACCGCCTGTCCTCCCTTCCACTCCCCAGCGCCCTTCCGTCCCAGTCGAGCTCCCTGTCTCCCCGCTGGCCCCATCCATCTCAGTCACGGTGGGCAGAGGAATTTTCCTGGGGCCCAGTCCCAAGCCCAGCGTTCCCTCTGCAGCTAGGCAGTAGTCCCTGCTGAGGAAGCCTTACTCCAGGTCTGAAGAAGCGCCCCCCCAGGCCAGCTTCCCGGGGTGACCCTTCTGCATCGCAGGCTCTGTCCCCACACATTCCTCCTGACACTTCTGTCCTCCTGCCTAGAAGCCTCCTCCCATCCACACTGTTCACCACTCGGAGGCATCTCCAGGCTCTGCTTTGGGCTAACTTCAGGTGTCTCCGTTTGTCTCCGTGTCTCTGGGGAGCACCCTGAGAGGGCGAGCTGGGTCTTAACTCCGCAGGGCGTAGCTGCATGCCCTTGGGTAAGTCACACACCTTTCAGAGCCTCATTTTTTAATAATAATCTGTTAAAAGGGGGCAATTACACCTCTCTCAGTGCTGCTGGAAGAACATATGCCCTGTCACCGAGCATATTAAAGTTGTGATGGTGATCACGTGTGTGCATGCTAAGTCGCTTCGGTCGTGTTCAACTCTTTGAGACCCTATGGACCATAACCCACCAGGCTCCTCTGTCCGTGGGGTTTTCCAGGCAAGAATACTGGAGTGGGTTGCCGTGTCCTCCTCCAGGGGACCTTCCTGACCCAGGGATCAAACCTGGATCTCTCACGTCTCTCTTGCACTGGCAGGCGGGTTCTTTACCACTAGTGCCACCTGGGAAGCCCCATGGTGCTCACAGGCCGTGGAGATCCCAGCTGACCTCTTGTGGACCCAGCCGTGCTGGTGCAGAGGCAGCTGGGTGGGCCACGCTCACCTGGCAGGACAAGCCGACGTAGCCTGGCGGGCAGCGGCATTCCTCCACCTCCAGGGCCCGGGGTCCCTCGGAGGGGCCGGGCTGGGCGACCTCAATGCTGACCCTGCTGATGCTGGCCGCCAACGGCATGGAGGAGAACGTGGCCCGGACCAGGAGCTCATCCAGGTCAGCCAGCGCCATCAGGAGGTGCTCGCGGGTGGCTGGCTGCCCATCGGGCCGGTGCCAGAATTCCTGGGTGGGAGGGACGACAGCAGATGAAGGTGAGGGGTTGGCTCTGCAGCACCCCCACCCCAACCCCTGCCTCCTAGGCACTGGCTGAGGACAGTGAGCTCAGGACTGGGGTGAAGTAAGAGGCAGGGTAAGCTGGTGTCAAAGCCAGGCTCCAAAGCAGGCTGGGGAGGGTCAGACACGGTGTGGCCAAGTGCCTCTCACCTCTCGGAAAACGACCTCGTAGCTCTTCCTCTCCGGGCCCTGCGGCGCTGGCTGGGAGGCTACCAGCATGATGTTGTTGCCCTGGGGAGACGCCAGCAGGATTGGAGGGGAACCAAAGGGCTCGTGGGTACAGTAGGACCTCCCCCAGTCCCAGCCTCCCATCTCCCCAACCTCCCAAGCTCCTGTGCCCTCAGGAGTCAGGTACAGGCCCCGGAGCCGGGCCTCGGCCTCTGTAGTGTCCAGACGCATGGTGCAGGGGGGACACGGGCCTAACCAGTGGGTGGGTGCCGGGCCAGCTGAGCGCTGGACTGAAAGGGCAGAAACATCAAGGATGCCCCCTGGCCTCCGCAGCCCCCCTTCTTCCCACCTGGCGTGGAAGCCCCGTGCTCACCGTGATCTGGACGTCAGGGTCAGAGAGTGGGCTGCCTTGGGCCCCCGCCGTGTAGGACAGGGTGTATCGCAGCTTCCCGCCATAGGCCGCCACCTGCAAGAGGCAAGCCCTGCAGTCGCCCCCTGACTCCGCCCTCCTCTGGGATCTGCGTGGCCCGACAGGTGAGGGGCGGAGCCTCGGAAGGCCTTTCTGCCCCAGTGCTGTCCCCCAGCCAACCAGAGGCCCGTGGTCACCTAGCCGACTGGACACCCGTCAGTCCCCTCAGTCTCAGACCTGGGGGCAGCGTGCCCCTGAGAAGCCTCTATTCTGTTTTGTAGGGCTCCCCCTTTCCCACGGTCACTTGATCCCAGCAAACAAGCTCTAAGTCCCTTCCAATAATGGAATTTCTCATAAAGCAGACAGGGGTAATGACCGTGAGCACCACGGGAGGTTGCAGAAGGCTCAAAAGTTCTCAGCCACGGCAGAGGCGGCAGGGGAGGCTGATAGCCCCTCAGAACTCCTGCCGTCTGGGTAGGCAGCTTCTGTTTGCTCAGAATCCAGGTCCCCTGTTTTTGCAAACTGCAGTCCTGGTTTCCTCCAGAGGAAGCCATGTCCTCCAGGCAGGCTGTGTGGGTTTGAGGGGCCCGCCCGCTCCTCCTCCTCAGGGGCGACCTGAGCCAGGCCTGGCCAATCTGCACATTCCACCACTTCCCTTCTCTGCTCCATCACCGATGAACACGTGAACCTGGCGTGTCCGCTCTGCTGGAACAGAAAAACTCCCCTGACTAGTCAGATGGGAAGCTAGAGGATGGTGCCAAGTGAGATAAAGTCCTAATGAGTCCCTGGACCCAGCCATGCCTGATACCAGATACCCTTGGGTTCTGTAGCTGCATGAGCTGATAGATCTTTGTTGCAGACAAGCCCACTAGACTCGGCCTTCCCACTGCTCACAACTGGAAGAGTCCTTCTGTTTGCTGCTGGGGGCTTCCTACGTGAGCAGCTAAGACCCCAGCTCTGCCCCACACGACTTCCGCTTCTCTCTCTGCCTCCAGGGCAGATGCTTGGATCAACGCCACACTGCATCAGGCCTAGTCCATTTGTTCATTTGTGTTCACTCAGATGGCGAGCATTTAATAAACACCTACTGATGACATGCCAGGCCCCGGGCTACACAGGCTCCGAGGATGTTCTCCACAAGTTCAGGTTGAGGGAAGGAATTTATGGGCATAACCAGATAACCATGAAACAGCTGGTTTCCCGTTTTCTTTGGCTGTCGGCAAGTTCACTGCTATGTCTACAGGCTGCAGAGCAGGGCAGCTAAGGGCGTAGACTCTGTGGTCTAATATGGGGGTTCAAGTCCAGCTGTACTGTTTGAACAGCCTTGGACATGTCACTTAATTTCTCTGAGCCCAACTTGCCTCCCATGGAAATGGGAATAAAAATAATATTAATACCTATGTTAAAAGGTAGAATGAGGATTAAGTAATAAAGGCCACATAAAACCCTGCACTCAGCACAGCCAAGTGGGCCCACAGCCTCAGTGCTAGCTGGCTCCTCTCTGAACTAGTTCCACGCCGGTTCCAGCAGATTTTTCCTATCTTCATTTCCCCCTGGACCAAACTGTCTTGTCCACTTCTCTGAATGTTATTTTATTGCCTATTTTCTGTATTCTTAAAAGGCACTCTAAATCATTTTTGGAACAATACAAATACAAATGCCATGCTAGAACTTCCCTGGTGGTCCAGAGGTTAAGTGTCTGCCTGCCAATGCCGGGGACGATCCCTGGTCTGGAGAGATTTCACACGCTGTGGGGCAACTGAGCCAGTGGACCACAGCTACTGAGCCCGCGCTCTAGAGCCCCTACTCTGCAGCAGGAGAAGCCCATCCACAACACAGAGGCCCTTGGAGAGCAAGGAGACCCAACCGGTCAGTCCTAAAGGAAATCAGTCCTGGAGGGACTCCAATATTCACTGGAGGGACTGACGCCGAACCTTGAGCTCCAGTACTTTGGCCACCTGACACGAAGAACTGACTCACTGGAAAAGACCCTGATGCTGGGAAAGATTGAAGGCGGGAGGAGAGGGGGAAGACAGAGGATGAGATGGTTGGATGGCATCACTGACTCAATGGATGTGAGTTTGAGCAAGCTCTGGGAGGTGGTGGAGGACAGGGAAGAAGCCTGGTTCGCTGCAGTCCATGGGGTCGCAAAGGGTCAGACACGACTGAGCGACTGAACAATAACAACGATGCAGCACGTGGTAAGAACTTAATGCTCCTGAGTGAATAAACACAGCCCGGTAGCTAGGCCAGTGATCTGGGGACAGGGTAAGGCAGACCAAAGAAGACGCGTCTTGCCTCCCAGTTCAGAGAGGGGCCTGTGGCTCGCTGAAGGGTAAGGGCTGCGCTGGGTCCAACCTCAGGACTACTTGGGCCTGAGCGTGCATCTCCGCTCCGGGATTTGGTCTACCCAACTGTGTCATGAAAGGTCTTGACAAGGGGCCCTCTGATATTTCAGGATCTGATGACACCCCTATCCACCCCTCCGCAAATCCTTGTTACCTTGTTCCCCAGGAAGGTTCTGGGCAGCTGCCAATAATAGAGGCTTTCAGGAAGCAGAGGGAAGCCTCTGTAGGAGAGAGCGAACTAGGACAGAAGGACAGGCAGTGAGAGTGGAGGGAGCCGGCCAGGGGGCCAAGAGGGCAGGGCGGGCCCGGCGGGGCGAGCACAGACCCGGGAGGGAGGCCCACCCCCGCCCCCGCAGCGAGGCCCTGGCCCTGCTCTCTGGACAACTTGCTCCCCGCCGGTCTGGGTCCGGACACTCCGCGGCTCTCGCCGGCCGCGGATTGGGTCGATAACCTGCTCATATCTGGCACTGCGTCCCCTGTGGACCCCAGGATGATTAACGGGGCACCCCAGAGAACATTTTTAAAATTTAGTGGCTATTCTGCTGTCGATTTCAAAATGCAAACCTAGCATAAATGAGCTGGTACAGGATTGGTGTAAAGAAAAAAAAAGTCGGAAAAAATATCTGTCCAAGTAGGGTGCAGAAACGGGCAGAATTTGTGACGCTGGTTCAGCGACAACTGAAGTCTAGTAAAACATGGTGCTTGGGGGAGGGGTCCCTTGGTGGGTGACTTGGCACGTACCTGAGCGCCCACTGCAGATACACGCATCACATGTGGCTTGGCCGTCCGTGTCCAGGAAGCAGGTGTCCGAGAACCTGTGGGGATGAGGCGGACAGGACGTGGGGCAGGGCTGCAATGAGGGGCCGGGCCAGGGCTCACAGACCCGCTCTGGGAGTGACCGCTGTCCACAGGGACGCAGCAGGCCACGAGGCCCATCTGCCCTTTCTAAAAATTTTTTTCAAGATATTTTGTTTATTTTGGCCGCTCTGTGAGGCATGTGGGATCTCAGTTCCCCAGCCAGGGTTTGCACCCAGGCCCCCTGCAGAGGAAGTAGATAATCTGGACCGCTGACCACCAGCCAGGGGAGTCCCCAGGCCCGCCTCCTCTAGAGGTGCAGCCTCGCCGCGGCGCTAGAGAGACAGAGGGGCCCGCCGCACGGAACAGGAGGCAGCCCAGAGAGGGCGAGGGGCCGAGGGCCATTTATCGGCCAGGTGAGCCTCCGAAACCAGGTCTCCCGCCTCCCTGCCCAGAGGATGTCCAGGGCAAGCCTCCGAAACCAGGTCTCCCGCCTCCCTGCCCAGAGGATGCCCGGGGCCCACTCCCCTGCCCACGCTCCCCGCCCGCCTGCCCCTGCCGAGCCGGGCCTGACCTGCGGGAGGCGTCGATGTATGGGCAAGGGCAGGGCCGGCAGGCAGTGGCTGTGGCCTTGGTGGCATCCCCGAAGAAGCCCGCCTTGCACTTGTTGCACTGCGGTCCCTCCGTGTTGTGCTGGCAGTTCTGGGGGGAGGGGAGGGAGGCGCTCGGGTTGGGCGGAGCAGCCCTGTGCCCCCGCCACCGGACGTGGGGCCACACTGGTCCAGACCTGTCTCTTATACACATCTCTCTGGGGAGGGGCCGGGGGGTGGGCAGCAAAGCTGGAGAGGAGCTGCCAGATTTCAGCATCCATCCGCCTTTGGGCCTCATCCACCTGGGGGACCAGGAGAAGGGGGACGGAGGGGAGGAGCAGGGGGACAGAAAGGACCCGGGGGGCCCCGGGCCCACCCGCTGCCCACTGCCGTGGCCTCTGTTCCCACGCGTGGACGCCTGACGCTCCGCCTCCCGTCTCTGCTGCCCTTTCGCTCCTCGCGAGGCTGGTGCAGCCAGCTGGGAGGGGCCCAGGCTATGGGGAGAAGCTCAGACAGTGGGTGACCTGGCAAGAGAGGGGGGCAGACAGCTCTGCCCAAGCCCGGGCTAGAGGAGCCAAAGGCAGGCCCAGGGCCACGTGTACTGGGGAGATGGCTCCCCGGGTCTCACTCCAGGAGAGCTCACTCCAGGAGGGCCCTGGTAGCCCGCCCAAGCCACTTGCAGCTCGGCAATGCCTCGCAAGGAACACTGCAGCGGTCAGGCTGGGGCCTGGCCTGGGGGAAAGTGACTCGGGAAGGCCAGGGGCTCAGCCCCAGGCTCCCACTTGGGACTCTGCTCTCTGGGTTCCTCCCCGGGGCCCTAGACGCAGCCGGTCCCGGGCGGACCTTGAGTTACCTGTGAGAGCTGCTGTGCCCGGCCCTTGCCCTGTGGGGGCCCTGGGATCCTCCCAGTGGTCATGGCTGCCCGCAACTGCTCCTCTGAGAGGGACGTGCGGTTCTGATGGGCAGAGGGCACAGGCCAGCTCAGGACCACCCCCTCGCCCCCACCCAGAGCCCCAGAGCTGGAGCCCTGGGGAGCATCCTCTCCCACGGGCATGGCGACCAGGAAGGCCCACCCGGGCTGGGGAGCAAGGCGCATGCGTCCCTCTGCAGGCTGGCACACAGAGGTTCACTCCAGGCCTCGGGAGGGCTGTCCACACGGAGGGCTAATGGAGGCCACTCGGGAGGCAGTGCTGGGGTGGCCTGGTGGGCCAGGGGCCGCCACGTGGCTTAGCCTCCAGCTGGTGTCCCTGCCTACCAGCCAGCACTCTGGCCACAGACGGCTGGCACTGGGACCCGAGCACACAGGGGAAGCACCCTCCCGGCTCTCATTCCTGACATCGCAGCCCTGCCCCAGCCGTGGGCCATCGGGCACCACCTGGGCCCAGGCGTGCCCACATTGTCTGGGGTGCCGGGCGTCTCCCCATGCAGGGCGGAGGGCGTCCAAGAACACACCATGCCCAAGTCACATCATGGTCACACCACTCAGATCGCAGGCCTACCTGGTGAGCCCGTCGCATCCGAGCAAAATATGCCTCCCTCTGTGGGGCACAGGGAAATGCCAGGAGAGGGTGTTAGAGAGAGAGTGGGGAGAGAGAGAGAGCAAGGTCTGGGAGCTGCAGGGAGGCAGACACCGTGGCCAGGAAAGGAAGAGAAGGGAGAAGAGACTAGAAGGAAGCCAGTCCTGGGAGGAGTCTGGCATCCGTGAGTCTGTCCAAGGAGGGACAGAGCAGCCTCAGAACCCTCCGTCCTGTGTCCCTGACTTTCCTAGGACCCTGGGCTTGGGGACACATCTGCGTGAACGCTGGCTTCAACCAGTAGGCGAAGCCTGAACCAAGACCCACTTTCCCTGGGTGCGGCCAGGTGGCCTGGACTGCTCACGGAACGCATTTAGGTGGCCACCCTGGAGTCCACCCCAGGAACCTGAGCCCCAACAGCACCTCCCTCACCATCGTCCCATCATCTCTGCACTAGGCCATGACTCCGGAGGAGCAAAGCCTGTGAGCATCTGTGACTACTGCGGTATTTAAGGGTGGTGGCCTCTGAGCTGGCTGGGCTTCCCTTATGGCTCAGCTGGTAAAGAATCCGCCTGCAGTGCGGGAGACCTGGCTTCGATCCCTGGGTTGGGAAGATCCCCTGGAGAAGGGAAAGGCTACCCATTCCAGTTTTCTGGCCTGGAGAATTCCACCAACTGTATAGTCCATGGGGTCGCAAAGACTCGGACACAACTGAGCGACTTTCACTTTCACTTTTTCTGAGCTGGTTTGCATTCCAGCACTGTCATCTTCAGGCTGTAGGAACCCAGGCAAGTTCCCTAACCTCTCACCCGTTTCCTCATTAATGCAAAAGGGCAGCAGTTGTCCTTAGCTCATAAGTTGTGACTTTCGACCTCTACTGGGTTGGCCGAAACGTCTTTCCATAACATTTTACAGAAAAACCAAACAAGTTTTCTGGCCGGCCCAATACAAGGGCTCACAATCGCAGCACAGAAGAGCTCGAAAAACGACCTATGATAAGAACACCCAACACCAAGCACAGGGCGAATTCCGGAGGAGCGAATGAATGAAACTGAAACCGCATCTCATTTGTCCTTGTGTTGCCCAGGGCCTCGCCCAGGACCTGCTGGTTGACTAACTGTGCGAAAGGTAATAATCATTAACTGGCGAGCACTTACTATGTGCCAGAAACGAGCTCTCATCTGCCGAACTGCCCTGGAGCTGAGGTTTATCACCAGGCAGCCCAGGGCTGGGCTGAGACCTGTCTGACTCCCAAAGGCAGCAGCCACGATGTGGCCGTCGCCTGCCCGTCGGCCCACACCGCTCTGAGGCCAGCTCGTGTCTGCGTCCCTGCTGCCCAGGGTCTGGCTCAGAGCTGGCGATCGGGGAGGGTGGTCTGCCAGGCCTTGCGGCGCGTCCCACCTTGTCTCCCTGGTACGTCTCTGGGAGCTGCCAGTAGAAGGACTCGTGGCCAAGTTGGGCGAAGTTGCCAAAAGAGAGCTGGGTGCCCTCAGGCATGGGTTCCACGGTGAAGCCTCCAGTCAAGCGGCTATTCCGCTGTGGGTTCACCAGGGCAAAGCCTTGGAAGTCCCCGGGGGCAAAGCGGGTGGAGATCTGATGGCAGAAAAAGGATGGGAGGTCAGTCTGGGCCCCAGGGAGGCTCCTGGGTGGGGGAGGGGCACGGGAGGGCCCTGGAGTGGAGAAGGGGGCCTGGTAAAATCGGGGCTGGGACAGAAGTCATGGGGGGATGGAGACCTTGTCTGGGGGGAGGAGGGAAGGCTGGGATCGGGGCTGACCTGAGCCTG
>SJYT01047633.1:323922-350816 GCA_006410635.1 Cephalophus harveyi
GGGGGGGGGGGGGGTGGGGGGGGGCCTGGGCGGCGGGGGTGGCTGGGACCTGTGCTTACGTGGGCAGTGATGGAGGCATGGGAACAGGGATCGGCACCCTGTTGGCTCATCGAACAGTGATGAGCCAAGAGAGGCAGGCAGCAGGTGCCCCTGGGCTAAGGGCGCGTCCGGGCTCTTACCAGCTGGCGAGCGTAGGAGGAGCTGGCGCACTGCTGGGTGATGCCCATGCAGAAGCAGGGCAGGCAGCCGTCCGGGTTGCTGGCGCTCAGGTGGAAGTGGTGGGGCCGGCACTGGCTGCAGGTGAGGCCTTCCACCTGGGCCTGCAGGACGGACAGAAAGGCGGGCGGGGAGCCTGGATGGGTCTCTTGCACGGCTGGCAGACTTTCAGGCCAGTCTTCCCAGCCGTTTCCGGGGGTTCGGGGTGGGGGCCCCTGCTGCCCCCAGGCCGAGGCCCCAGCTCCCATCAGATGCTGCCTGACACCTCGAGCCCCGAGCAGGGGGGCAGGGGCCCAGGGACAGCCCCGAAGGCTGGGTGGCGGGGAAGGCCCGGCGGCCGTCTGGGCCGCAGGCCGGGGCCTCGTGGAGGGCAGGGTCGGGACTGACCTTGCACTGGCACTGCCCAGCAGCGTCACACTGGTCGCTGACGCTGCCCTGGGGGTCACAGCCACAACCGATCCGCTCGGGCAACTGGCCATCGCTTCCTAAGGGGCAGGGAAGCCGCCACAGCTGGAACCCCAAACCTACCATGAAGCATCCCCGTTTCCACCACCCCCTGGGCATCACATTCCACCCGAGTGAATGAGTGTTTGCTTCTGAACACCCGCCACGTGGAGGCATTGGACACATTCACAGACGCCCTCTGGGGTGGGTAGGCCTTTCATGACCCCCATTTTACAGATGAAGAAGCCAAGGTTCAGAGAGGTAAAGTCACATTCCCTATGTTGAAGGAGAACAAAGGCTCTGTCCTAGCTCCATGCCCAAGGTGGCCAGATCCCCAAAGCCTCCCCAAGCCTACTCACTTTGACAGTGCTGGCCCTGGCTGGGGTTGCCGTAGTAACCTGGTGCACACCTGCAGTGAGAGAAGGTGCTGGGTGAGTGGAGGGAGGAATCACTGGGCTGTGCTGGGGGCCCTGTACTGGACTCAGTGATCTCCGAGTGCTGGACAAACCAGTTAGCCTAACTCACCCATTGCATGGATGGAGAAGTAGTGGGGAGAAGGGCAGGGGCAGGCCACAGGCCATGCAACCAGTGAGATCGGCAGGGTCAGGCCTCGAGCCCAGGCCTTTCAGCAAGAATGGGGCTTCTGGGAAGCCTCTGGCCTCACTGGGAATGTGAGTGCTGGGAGTGGGGGTGAACTGAAGCCTCTGGCCTCACTGGGGATTGAGGCTGGGAGAGGGGTAAACTGCAGGTCTACATCTCTGAGGGCCTCAAATGCCGGGCGAAACGTTCAGGCTCTGGGGGGGGGGCGCGGGCGCTGACTGTCCCCTGGGGGCCTGTGTCAGGCAGAGTTGGGGGCTTCTGCTCCTTCCTGCTCAGGAGAGCTGGGCCCAGCCCACTTCCAGGGGCAGCCCCTCCTGCAAACTCCCGACTCTGCCCACGCCCGCCTCACCTCTCACAATGACGCCCGCTGTGGCCTGGGGAACACGCATCACAGGTGGGGTGGCCGTCTGTGTCCAGAAAGCAAGTGTGGGTGGCTCTGCGGAGGTAGGGGGTGAACTTCCAGTTAGAAAGTCAGCAGCTCTTCCTTCGGGCCCAGGACAGGAGGGTGAGGAGGAGAGGCCACTTGAATTAGCACCTCCTGAGAGCCAGCTACGTGCCAGGGTCTGCGCTAAGAGTTCCGTGGCTTCATCTCAGGCTCATAGTAGGGGCCAAGATGTGTGTGTGAGCTCACAGACCTCGGTGTGGCCGTGGCAGCTGCAGCGTTCGCAGGTGCCCAGGTAGAGGCCGCTGGGCATGCGTGTGTAGCCCGCGTCACAGTCCTGGGCACAGCCAGAGGGACTTCCTCAGGGCCTGCTCCGGGTCGGGACCGCCGGATGGCCGGGGTGGGCTTGGGGAGGTGGGCGAGCTAAAGGAGGAGGAGCCAGAGCACCACCGTGGGGGGGGCTGGCTGGACAGGTGGGCGGGGCCCGGGCTCACCTGGCAGGACGGACCACGGTACCCAGGCGGGCAGGCACACTGCTCCACCTCCAGCGCAGGGTCCTGGCCGGTGTCCTCAGGCACGGCCACGTCCATGCTGATGCCGGAGACCCTGGGGGCGACACGACCCCGGAGTGAATGAGCACTCGCGCTGCACCTAGGTGCGGTCCCCGGGGTCCTACCCGTGATCGCCTCGTTAATCCTCCCGGCAGCCCTGCCGCGATGCTGCTGCGGCTCCGCCCAGCTCTCTCTACCTGGTGTCCATCCCTCAGCAGCTGCAAGGACTGTGGCGAAGGGCTTATACCCGCAACTTTCTCCAGGGAGTGAGCCTTCCTCACCAGGAGGGGTCCCACCAACCTACTCCCTTAGGGGGACCAATGACGGACTGGCCCAGGGCACAAAGGCCCCCCTGGCTCACGCAGGAGACTCTGCAAGGCTCTGTGGCGATGAGACCCAGGCTGGTCTCCACCTGAAATCGCTCCCTTGCCGGCCACTTCCTCCTCCTGTCTCCCTTCCTCCCAGGTTCTCCTTGCCAATGACTTAAGTCCCCATCTCTGGCTTTGCTCCTTGGGAACTCCACCTAAGACAAGCCCTGTGGCAGAGGACTACTATAATCTCCGTTTTGTTGCCGTTGTTGTTTACTTGCTAAGTCGTGTCCTACTCTTTTGCGACCCCATGAACTGTAGCCTGCCAGGCTCCTCTGTCCACAGGATTTCCCAGGCAAGAATAGTGGAGCAGGTTGCCATTTCCTTCTCCAGGGGATCTTCCCGATCCAGGGATCGAACCTGCGTCTCCTGCATTGGCAGGCAGGTTCTTCACCACTGAGCCACCTGGGAAGCCCCACCATCTACATTTCGCAGATGAGAAAATGAGGCACAAAAAGGCTGCAAGGCCGGAAAGAGGCAGAGCTGGCAGTCCGCCTGCCCCGCGTTGCACCACTGAGCCTGGAGCCACCCCCAGTCCCTTCCTGCCCTCCCGCCCTGGCCCCGGACACCTGCTCTCAGCTGGCCGCTGGGTATAGGATGCCTGGACCAGGAGGCTGTCGATGTCCGCTAATGCCATCAGCAGGTGCTCCCGCGTGGCCGGCTGCCCGTCAGGCCGCTGCCACGCTTGCTGCCAAAGAAAGAGCTTATGGGCTGCAGTCCCTGACATCCGGACACCCCTGAGTGAGGGGCGCAGGGAGCCCCGCTGGAGGTCTCCTGGGACCAGAGCTGCTCACCTCCCAGAAGGGCACAGTGAAGGTGCTAGGCTGGCCGGAGCTGGGCTCCTGGGAGGTGTGGTGCTCCAAGACGATGTTATTGCCCTGCAGGACCACCAGCGGCTGCCCATGCAGGGGCGCGGAGCCAGGCTGGGGCCGCTGGGTCACCGTAAAGCGCAGCTCTCCGCCGTAGGAGGTCACCTGGGACCCAAGAGGGAAGGCACTCAGCTGGGGCCCCCATCCTGGGGTCCTGCCGCTGCTCAGGCCGCCGCCTCTTCCTCAAAGGCCCCAGGCAGCCCCTGCCTACCTTGTCCCCCAGGAAGCGTGGAGGGAGGCTCCAGAAGTAGGGCCCAGGCGGCAGGCTGTGGAAGGAGGAGAAGACCAGTTCCCCGGGTGAGGGCGACGAGATGCCCTCGCTGGAGTTGTGGGTGCCCGCGGGGTTGGTCAGGCTGAACTGAGTGGGCTCCTCAGAGGCCCCCAGCACCTGGTAGAGGCGGGAGAAGAGGCCAGGATGGGGGGCGTGGCCTGCCACTTGGCCCTGAGTCCACCCATCCCTGGGCTCGGCGGGCCCGCCCGTCTGGCCAGCCCTCGCCTAGGTACCTGGGCACGGCGCCAGGAGGAGCTGGTGCACTGGCGACTGACGCCCATGCAGAAGCACTTGAGGCAGCCGTCGGGGTTGCGGGCGCTCAGGTGGAAAGAACCAGCCACACACTCGTTGCAAAGGCGCCCCACCACGTTGTTCTGCAGGGACAGAGCTGGGAGCTGCAGGGTGGCCCACGGGAGGCAGGGGGGTGGGGGGAGGAGGAGCAGGGGGTGCTCCCGGCAGCTTCCAGTCTAATCTACCCACATTCCAGACCAGAACCCAAGGCCAGGGGGAGCCCTGGAAAGAGCACGCTTACGAGGGCTGGCGCCATGTGAACAAGAATTCCCAACTGATGGAGCTTATACAACCAATCGTTTTCCTCTTTTCTCTGTGGTTGCTAGGGAGCTCACGAATAAATTTTAGACTTGAAATATAGCAACGTGGTGAAAATAATTGTTGTTCAGTCATTAAAGTCGTGTCTGACTTTTTTGTGACCCCCATAGACAGTAAGGCAATGGCATCCCACTCCAGTACTCTTGCCTGGAAACTCCCATGGACAGAGGAGCCTGGTAGGCTGCAGTCCATGGAGTCGCTGAGTCGGACACGACTGAGCGACTTCACTTTCACTTTTCACTTTCATGCATTGGAGAGGGAAATGGCAACCCACTCCAGCGTTCTTGCCTGGAGAATCCCAGGGATGGCGGAGCCCAGTGGGCTGCCGTCTGTGGGGTCACACAGAGTCGGACACGACTGAAGTGACTTAGCATAGACAGTAAGCAGCTGACCAGGCGCCTGTGTCCATGGGATTTCCCAGGCAAGAACCCTGGAGCGGGTTGCCATTTCCTTCCCCAGGGGATCTTCCCGACCCAGGGATTGAACCCGGGTCTCCTGCCTGGCAGGTGGACTCTTTACCAGCTGTGCCACCTGGGAAGTCCTGGTTAAAATAACTCCTGCTACTATTAATGGACTGTTTAATGCACTGCTCTAGTTTCTATTCAACCAGCACCTCATTTAATTTCTCGAAGTCCCTTGAGAGGGATGAGCTATTTCCATGCTTCACGCCAGGAAACGGAGGCTCAGGGATGGGAAATGATTGACATAGTGACATGGGTGACCAGCTTGGTGATCCACTCTGGGATGGAAGATGGGGGTAAAGTGCTTGATTACCAAATCTGTCCGCTTCTTTGTTCTGCAGACACCTGAGGCTCCCGCTCTGAGGCAAACCATTTCCCTCCTCTGAGCGCCCATCTCCTCACCTCCGAATCAGTGATGCTAATAGCTACACCATTGTGTCAATGTGGAATGAAAACATGGTCAGAGCAAAGGTCCAATGGTCACACAAAGGATGGACCTGAGCCTGGAACCCAGGTCACTTGCCTCACAAACCAGTTGCTCCTTCCTGATGCTGGGCCACTTCTCATGAGGAGGGGGAAGTCTAGCTAGTCAGACCCACTGGCCTGCAGTGGAGGCCACCACCCACTGGCCAAGGAGCCAGGGAGAGGATGCAGCCTCCTTCCTCCTCCTCCTCCCGGCTGTGGGCCGGAACCCAGGGCCCCGGGGTGAGGGGTGGAGCTCACACGTACCTTGCAGAGGCAGGCCTCCCCGGAGGACCCCGTGCTGCCTCGCTCATCACAGCGCACAATCTGCTGGTCTGGAGACGCAGAGTTGGTGTTGGCAGGGAAGGTGGGAATAAGATGGACATAATCCGGACAGAATGGGGGGGATGTGGGGCACTCCCCAAGGACCAGGGGGAGTTTGTGCTAGACTAGGGCCTCGGACCTGGGGGCGAGAGGCCTGGGAAGGCGCCAGGGATGGTGTGTGCGATACTCACTGGTGGGCCTGCACTTCCCGTTGGGCTGGATAGGGTTGCCCTCGTAGCCGGCGGCACAGCTGGGGGAGACAGAGGGTGGTCACAGGCGTTCCCAGACCCTCAACCCACTATGGCCTGCTTCTCCCAGCCCCTACCGGCTCTCGCTCACCTCTCACAGCGGCGGCCTGTGTAGCCTGGGGCACACGCATCACATGTGGCTTGGCCGTCCGTGTCCAGGAAGCAGGTGTCCGAGAACCTGTGGGGATGAGGCGGACAGGACGTGGGGCAGGGCTGCAATGAGGGGCCGGGCCAGGGCTCACAGACCCGCTCTGGGAGTGACCGCTGTCCACAGGGACGCAGCAGGCCACGAGGCCCATCTGCCCTTTCTAAAAATTTTTTTCAAGATATTTTGTTTATTTTGGCCGCTCTGTGAGGCATGTGGGATCTCAGTTCCCCAGCCAGGGTTTGCACCCAGGCCCCCTGCAGAGGAAGTAGATAATCTGGACCGCTGACCACCAGCCAGGGGAGTCCCCAGGCCCGCCTCCTCTAGAGGTGCAGCCTCGCCGCGGCGCTAGAGAGACAGAGGGGCCCGCCGCACGGAACAGGAGGCAGCCCAGAGAGGGCGAGGGGCCGAGGGCCATTTATCGGCCAGGTGAGCCTCCGAAACCAGGTCTCCCGCCTCCCTGCCCAGAGGATGTCCAGGGCAAGCCTCCGAAACCAGGTCTCCCGCCTCCCTGCCCAGAGGATGCCCGGGGCCCACTCCCCTGCCCACGCTCCCCGCCCGCCTGTCCCTGCCGAGCCGGGCCTGACCTGCGGGAGGCGTCGATGTATGGGCAAGGGCAGGGCCGGCAGGCAGTGGCTGTGGCCTTGGTGGCATCCCCGAAGAAGCCCGCCTTGCACTTGTTGCACTGCGGTCCCTCCGTGTTGTGCTGGCAGTTCTGGGGGGAGGGGAGGGAGGCGCTCGGGTTGGGCGGAGCAGCCCTGTGCCCCCGCCACCGGACGTGGGGCCACACTGGTCCAGACGGGGCTCCACGAGGGTGGGCCTCAGGCTGTCTGGACCAGTGTCCTCGGTCATGCAGGAATTACCCCACAGCTTTGCAGATGGGGGAACATCAGCTCCATCCTGACGGGGAGTTCATCACCCCACGTGGCAGCCTGGCCCATAGACGGTTCCAAGAACCTGCTCTGTACTGACCTAAACCCACATGCTTCTTCCAGTCAGTACCCATTGACCAGTTCTCCCTCTGTAGGTGGTTCCTTCTACCCCTGATAGCTGTTCAGGGACTTGGGAGACAATTGTTTTCCCTGCTTAAACCTTCTCTCAGCTCCCAATTCCAGCTCCCTCCACCATTCCTAAAAATAATGTAAGATTTATAGGCTCCTTCCTGTTAGGAACGGCCTGCTTAGGGCCATGCTTTATGCCGTATTCTCCTGGAGTGACTGATTGGACCGAAGTGAAGAGTAGGACTTTCACCTCCCTTATCTGGACATAATATTTCTGTTAATGCATCCAGAGGTCACGAGAACTTGTGTGGCAGCCACAGCAGTCATTCCAGAGGCCTGTGCTAAGCTTCCGGACACAGGGACGTCTCAGCTGGAACCGCCCACCCTGCTCTTGCCTCGCCAGTATCCAGTGCCAGGTGGCACGACTCACCAGGCAGTGGCCATACACAGGGTCACAAGAGCTGGCATGGCCATTGCAGTTGCAGCCAGAGCAGGTGCCCAGGTAGGGCCCCCCGGGCACCCGGGTGAAGTGGGCGTCGCAGCTCTCACAGGACAAGCCGGAATAGCCGATGGGGCATCTGTGGGGACAGAACCACGACGGTGGCTGCAGGGGCCGTGAAGCCTGGCGGTTTCTCCCCGCCAGGGCCTCTGCGGTCTCTGATCCGGCTGGGTCAGGCACCTGCACTCCTCGACGCTGTGGGCGCGGCCGTGGCTGGTGGCGTAGGTGACGGTGGTATCCATGGCGACGTCGCTCAGCCCCACGCTGGCCATCTTGTGGTCGTACACCGTCTGGATGAGCACCGCCTCCAGGCTCTGCAGCACCTGCAGCATCTCTGCCCGCTGCACCGGCCGCCCGGACTCATGCACCCAGTGCTCCTGGGTGGGGAACAAAGGTCGGGGTGTGGGGCGAGGTCGTGCATCAGCACCTGCCCAGCCTGTGCCCCCGGGGGAGCAGGCCCCACGTACCTCAGAGAGCTGGACCTGGCGCTGGTTCGGGACCCCCGGCTGGGTGGGCGTGTGGCCCCGGGAGAGCAGGCGGTGGCCGGCGCCCACGAGGACCACGTCCGGCCGCTGCACTGGCTCCAGCGTGCCACGCGCCAGCTCATAGCGCACCCTGAAGCGCAGGGAGCCGCCGTAGGAGTCCACCTGGCCGGGACAGGGCGGGTCAGGGCTGGGCAGCCGCGGGCACACGTGGTGCTCACTGGGTGCCCCCTCCCAGCTTTAGAAGGAGCGGAGTACAGGCAGGCTCCGAGCGTGGATGTAGGGTACTGGGCCCCTCCCCACCCAGGGTGGCCCCGTCACCTTGTTGCCCAGGAACTGCTCGGGCAGAGCCCAGAAGGAGTCATGGACCAGGAAGCGTCGGGACAGGTCGACCAGCTGGAACTCCTGCAGAGCGGTGTCGATCTGCAGCTGGGTGGAGGAGACGGGTGGCATGCCGGGCTGCGCGGGCATCGTCACGTTCACGCCTGGGGGGCACAGGGGAGGGGTGAGTGCCATGCACATGCTTGCCCGCGACAGCCACCCGGGTGGTAGTCCAGAGAGACGGAAAATTCTGAGAGAAGTATGACTTAGAGGGAACGTCAGTCTCTCTCCCAAAGTCAAATAAAAGCCAAGTTTCTTTTTTCCCCCTACTGAATTCCTGGGGCAGCATTTCCCAAAGCACTCTCCAGGCAAAGCCAATGCTGCCCAACGATAGTGGGGAACCATTTGGGAACCCCAGGGTCAAGGAATCTCTGCTGCAGGACTTCTCAGAGCCTTTGCTTGCCAATAGATCTGTGGACTGTCAGGGCTGGAAGAGCCCCAGCGGGTAGTAGAAAGCTACACTGGACTGAAGAATGGGTGCCCAAGTCCTGGTTCCACCACCCTCCAGGTGTGTGAGTCTGAGCAAAGGCCTCAGTTTCTCTGTCTGTAAAATGGGGGCAACAGTGGCTTGCATCACAGGGATATCAGGAAGCTAAAGTGAGCAGACCGATACGAAATGCTTAAAACAGAGTGGAACACAAAGGAAGTGCTCAAAAACTCAATAGCTGTTACTGTGGCTGTTATTACGATGGGTCCTTGGGTCCAGCTGTGTCCTATACACACACACACACACACACACACACACACTCACACACAGGAATTCTCTCTGCAGCATCCTCCCGGATCTCTAGGGCAGCACTAACCATCCAAGAGAACTTTCTGCGATAATGGAAATGCGCCTGAACCCAGGTCCGTCTGATGCCGAGGCTCATGCCATCCTGCCTCTCAGAGTGCGAGAGATCTGAGGCCAGCTGCCTGACTCTATGTTTGGGAAAACAGGCCCAAAGAAGCCAAGAGTCTCAAAGTCACACGGGCAGCAGTAAGCGGTGCATCAAGAAGTCAGCTCCGGGCTAAGAATATGCCAGAGCCTGGGCTCTTACGCTCTGGGTCACTAGCGCCTCTCCATTCTGCAGGACGCGGATGCTGGGGGTGACAACAGGGAGCTGGGCACTTCCCACGGACAAAGCACTATTCTGAGTGGCTCACGCGCACTAGGTCCTTATAACAACCTGGGTGGGTGATGTTTTATCCTCGTTTTGTGGATGAGAAAACTGAGACACTTGGTGGGTAACTTGGCCAAGGGCCCACGGCAGTGAGGGTCAGAGTCAGAGCCTGAACCCAGACTGGGACCCCGCGGCCCGCCCTCTTCATCAACTAATGCAGACGGGCATCAGCTGTAGATTTCGCTTCTCCTAAAAGAGCTTGTTTTCCCCCTGAAATGCTTTTCCCACAGGGCTTGGCACTTCTTCAGCAACCCCGCGTGCCTCCCTGGACTGGCTCCATCTGTCCAGAGTATATGCTGCTTTCCTGACTGTCTGCCCTCGGCACCTGCGGGAGCCCGGTGCCCATCTCCCGCCCACCAACGCACCCTTGAAGTCGTTGGGCTGGTCAAAGCGCAGCCGGATCTGGTCCCGGAAGCGGCGGCTGCTCTGGCACACGTTGGTGACGCCGAAGCAGAAGCAGGGTAGACAGGAGGCGCTGTGCTCCAGGTAGAAGTGCCCGTCAGGGCAGGGACCTGCGGGGTGGCATGGGAGTGGGCTATAGCTGGTCCCTGGCGGGCAAGCCCGGCTCCTGCCCCGCGCCTGGTGCCCGTCTGCCTTGGTGGGCCGTACCCCGCTGCGGGATGAGCTCCAGGACACCGTCGGGAATGCCAAACACCATGCCTCGGGCATTCATGGCCTCGCAGGTGTAGGCGCCCTGGTCTGCCTCCTTCACGTCGTGGATGGTCAGCGTACCGCGGCCGCCCTCACTGGTCACTGTCACCCTGGTGGGCAACCCCCCGAGACAAGAGGCAGGGGTCGGGCTGGGACGGCTGGCCGCACCTCCCCTCCAGCCTCAGCTCCCTGCAGGGACCCAGAGCCACACCTGGGATGCGAGGGGATGTGGCCCCAGTTGAGTCTCCAGTTGATGATAGGGGTGGGGACGCCGATGGCCACGCAGGTGAAGGTCACCGTCTGGCCCCGGGACACCTGGATCAACTCCTGGGGAGGGGTCACCACCTGGGGAGGCACTGGGGGAAGAAGCGAGCAGGAGTGAGGGGGGGGAGGCACCGAGGGGGGAGGGGGAGGGGCCCCGGGCCCAGAGCTCGCCCCCCAGCTCCCCGCTCACTGCAGCCAAACTCGTCGCTGCGGTCCGGACAGTCGCTCTCCTCGTCGCAGTGGAAGCTGGCCGGGATGCAGGTGTTGGTGGACACGCAGCGGAACTTGGTGGGCCCACAGACATCCTCGGGGCGCTTGACAGCTAGGGACAGAGCCAAGTGGTGTGGGCAGCGGGCACTGCCCTCAGGGAGGACCCACCCCCACCCCACCAAGCCCTTGTCTACTTATGGCCCCAGCCCAGGCTGCCCACCTTCCCTGGGTGTTCCTAGGATCACGCTCTCATCTTGCCTGCATGACAACACAGGCCCCCTGATCAGGCCCAGACTCTGCTACCACGACACTGCCCAGTGTTGTGGTCCCCAGCCATCCGTCCAGCACACTCCACCTGTATCCCCTGAAACAGTCACACCCGGCACAGCAGTCACGCGGCTCCTCCCCCATCCAGCCACCAGAGACGCACAGATCAAAGGCACGGCCCCAGGAGCCTGCACCTTGGGACACCGGGTGCTGCCTGGGCACGTCCGTCTACTGGAAAGGCCTTTAGCGAGGGCCTGCTGCAGCCCCGATCTCGCTGCTCCGCACCCCTCTAAGGGGCCCGGGGTGGCAGCTGACCCGAGACAGCCGTCCATGGGCTGGTCAGAGGCCTGGAGCTGACCCAGCCCCAGGGTTGGGCCCCAGCTAGGCATCTCTAGCAGATGCTAACTGACGTTCTTCTTCAGGGAGACGGAGCTTGAGACACACGCACAGGCAGGGACAGACAGGGCAGAGGGTGTAGAGCAAAGGCCACCCGGCCACCGAATAGGAGCTCAGAGAGGCCAGGACGACCCACCTACTGCTCCTCCCAAGGCCCCGCCAGCCCCTAGAGCCACTCCCCTTTCACGCCCTCTGTTCTGCACTCGGTCAGCAAGGACTCGGCTTTCCTTGGACTGTTGCCCTGCAGAGGCCTCCGAGAAGCACTTTTCAACTAAAACCTTCAATTACTTCTCTCTCAAGGGGCTGGGTTGTCAGGCAAGCCTGGAATCACAGAGGAGCGACACAGAGCTCTGCCAGGCTGCAGCACGCCGCCGCCCCCTCTCTCCAGGGTTTGCAGTGAAGCGGGGACAGCAGGGGAGGCAAGGCGGAGAGGCTGGACCCGCGGACATTCAGAACACCAGCGCGCTCAGATCGTGACCCGGGGTCACACAGCAAGGCTTCCGTCATCCTCAGTCTCGGACTAGCAGGCCCCTGGCTTCGCCTCATGGGATCGGACACGCAAGATGCTCCCTGGGGTGGCCTCTGGCTCTCCAGCTCACCCGCTGAGCTGACACGGTGTCTATCACACTGACTAGGTGGACGGGTGGGCAGTGGAGAGGAGGGTGGCTGGACAGAGGCACGGGAGGCAGGAAAGAGGTTGGCTCCATGAATGGCTAGCAGAATGGGGAGCTGGTAAGATGGATAATGCGTGGATGGATGATGGATGGGCTGATGGAGAAGAGATGGATGGGAGGAATGATGCTGGACAGATGGATAGATGGACAGAGGGATTTATGATGGAATTTATGGTGCAGTGGACGGAGGAAGGACACTGGATGGACAGGTAGATGAGGGGCTTTGCAGCTCAGCAAAGGATGAATAGATGGGTGGATGGTGGGTGGACAGATGGATGGGAGGAAGAAAGGATGCTGGACCGACGGACAGATCGTGGGTGGTTGAATGGTTACATGGATGAAAAGCTGCAGATGGAGGAATAAATAACGCAGAACCAGCTCTAGATGAAAAACCTCCAGGGCCTTAAAGGGAAGGCCTTGCCTCACAAATCCATCATCAAGGGACCCTGGTTTATCAAGCCTACTCAGCCACTCATCAGACCCCCACACAAGCATACGTGACAAACAGTAACAAATAAAGAGACACTAACCAGCGGCTATCCAGCCATGGTGTTTGCTACAAAGGTCAGCTCAGCATCAGAGAGAGAGACCTGACAAGCCTGTCCCCAGACCCCCCAGAGAAGGGTCGGGGCTCGGGGAGCGCGGCCAGCGGGGCGGACACTCACGGCAGTCGGCCTCGTCAGTGTGGTCCTCACAGTCAAAGTCTCCATCGCAGCGCCAGAGTTTGAGGGCACAGTGCCCGTTTCCACAGGGGAACTCGTTGGGCTCACAGGGCGGGGTGGGGCCTGGGGACCACCGGGCCAGGGTTCAGCCAGAGGCTCCGGGCCCCCCCCCTCCCAGGCCCCCGACCCTGTTACCACCCCTCCCGGGTCCCTGCCCACCTCCCCCCTTGCCTGCAGCAAACTCTCCCGGCAGCCCCTCGCAGGCTGACGGGGAGGCCGCCGAGGGCCCACACAGCCCCTCACCACAGTCGAGCTCGTCAGACATGTCCCTGCAGTCGGGCCTCCGGTCACAGCGGTACTCCAGGGCCACACACTCGTCATAGCGGTGGCAGGCGAACTCCGCCTCGGTGCAGGCTCTGGGGACCTGGGGCACTGTGGCGGGGCAGGGGGGCCGTCAGAGAGGCAGGCGGGACGTCGGCGGACGGTGTCGGGGGGACACAGGCACTGCAGAGCTGGGACGGGGTTCTGGGGCTCTGTGTCAGGCCCGATGGTTTCTGGCTCAGCAAGGGCCCAGAGCACGCACGGTGGACGCATCACAGCACACGTGGGACGTGGGCTCTGTGGCAGCGGCCTCACCCATCCCTCGTGCGGACCCCACACACAGCTGGCATGCCACACCATGCAACCACCAGAGCACACGTGGGCAGGCCACAGCCAGGCCAGCGAGGACGAAGAGGAAGGGGAGGAGGGGCGGCCGGCGCACTGTGCCCGGCCACCACGCCCTCATCCTGCCTTGCCCTCCATCCATTAGCTTCTCTAGTGCCCCGGCTTGGCCTGGGTCTGGCTTTACACGCTCACCTGGTGTCAGTGCGGCCGCCACAGCGGCCGGTGGGGGCGGGGGTGTCTGTGCTGGAAAGGAAGGTGTGATCAGTAGCCATCCCACCTGGGAGCTGGGGGCTTGCAGGGCTGGGCCAGCCCCATCCTCCCCTCCTTAGCCAGAAAGACTCATTTAAAAGTGGGAGGGAGGACTAGGTCCCCAGGCATCTTGATGTGGGCCTGGGGATGCCAAGGAACAAATTTGATCTGTGGGCATATTAATTGAGGTGTGATGTGCAGAACAAAGGAGGTGACGGTTTCACCATGTTTTTTTCTGATGGGGTCACACCATGGTAGGGGTGGAGTTTGTTCAGTTCTGGGTTCCACTTAGTCAGGGAGGAGGGTGACATGTCCCAGAGAGAGGACCGAGATGCAGACTGGGATGGGAACTCCCAGCCCGTGAGGAATGAACTGGGGCTGTTTGGCTCAGAGAAGAAACCACTCCAGGAGCTGGAATGTGAGTCAGAGGGTGCAATGAAAAGAAAGCTGGGCCCCACGGAAGGTTCAAAGGTACCAGCTGTGCGTCCCACAGCTGTGTGCCTGGGGCCAGCTTCCTGTGGCCTCTGAGCTGCGCTTCTCACAGGTTCAGGCAAGATCGGCACAAACACAGAGCTTGGTTTGCACCCTGGCTTTTGCACTCTCTGTGTATGTGGGTTTGGAGCAACCATTTTTCCCTCACTGGGCCTCAGGGCCCTTGTCTCTAAAACAGGAGAAATAATATCTACATCATAGGAATTACTGTGAAGTCTGAATAGGAGTGGCGTGCATACAGTCAGGGCTCAGTGAGTAACTGTTGGTGATTAAACAGAAAAGTATCTTGGACCTGAAAGCACTGTGTGAAGAAAGGAATTTACTACCTATTGTCAATGTAGAGAGGTTAATAGAGAGAAACGCAGAAACCGGCTCTCATGGGTACCCGCTGGAGGAAACGGATGTTGCTCAACCCAAGATAAGATTGCACAATTGATGGGGAAGATTCATAAGGTGGTGAGCTCGTCGCTAGCAGTATGAAAGGCCAAACTAGGAGGGCCCACGGTGGGGCACTGAAGGGAGGGAGGGGCGCACATGAGAAACCGGAGCAGGTCGCCCCGGCCCCAGGATGGGCTCACCTGTGCCCAGGCGTCGGAACTGGAATCCCTGGGGAGAGGTGATGTAGGAGGCGATGGAGCCGCTGGCGATGACGCCGTGCAGCACCTCCTGGATCTGAGCCCCGTCGGCATTCCCTTCCGAGCCCACATCCAGCTCCACGAAGACCCAGCCGTCCAGCTCTCTGGGGGTGGGTGGAAGGGGTTGGAAGACGCCTGTGGTCTCAGCTCCTGCCCCGGGGCCCCTGCCCGATGCTCAGGCCTGATTTCAACTCTCCCCGCCGGCTCCTGGACAGCCTGCACCCGACGTGGGGCAAGTGAAGGTCCAAACTACCCCTCCACCAGTCTTTGAGTTTCCACCCAGAGTGGGGCTGCCCCTTGGGCCCCTCCTGCTGCCCACCTGCCCCTGGGGCTTCTCCCCGTCCTTGTCCGCCCCACACCAGCTCCCCCTCTCCCAGGGCCCCTCTCACTTGATGAACACCACGCTGACAACCTGGTCTCCAGGGATCTTCAGGTACTCTGACTCCAGCTGGAGAGGGACACGGCGCCATGAGTCTCCAGACCCTTCACCCCACCTTCAGTCCTGCCCCGCCACACTCGGGGAGCCCCCCCACCAAAAGCCCCTTCACCTCACCGTGTCTACCACCGCCTCCGACACCTCTCGGAACTCCTCGGAGCCTGCGTCCTCCAGCTGAGGGCTATAGTCGATGGAGTGAGTGAAATTTACCAGCGCTCGGAAATAAACTGCAAAAAGGAGTTGGGGGTTGGGGGGGCGTCACTATGGGGGGCCCAGACTGGCAGAACGGGGCCCTCAGGCAGCTGGGCCAGTGGGTGGAGATGGGAAGACAGTCCCTGGAGGCCTCCAGCTGAGGCCGACACCTGTGTGTCCACAGCTGTGCCCAGCAGGACTGCCCAGGGCTCAAAACCCAGGCCTCGAACTTGAGCGAAGGGCTCAACAAGGAAAACGGCCCAATCCAGATCCCAAGTGATGGTGCAGAAGAGGAGGCCTCCCCTGGCTCAGAGGAAGGCTGAGTGACAAGGAGGACGCTCCAGAGGAGGTGGCCTGGCAGAGAAATATTTTTTCCTTTGGTTGCACCACACTCCTTGTGGGCTATTAGGTCCCAAACTAGGGATCAAACCAGGGCCTCAGAAGTGAAAGTGCTGAGTCCTAACCACTGGGCCGCCAGGGAATTCCCGCCACCGCCACCCCCTGCTTTTTATTGGTACAGAAATTACTTGAAAGTGACCGTGACATGTTTCTCCTCCTCCCACCCCCAACTCATGCCAGTGCCTACTCATCCTTCAGGGCTTAGTTCAGCCATCACCTATCCCCTCCAAGAAGACTGCCTGACCTGCCTTCCTTTCCCAACCCTGGCTGATAGAGACCCCTCCTCCGGGGTCCTCCAGCCACTTGGTTTCTCCCATCAGCGTACCTTCTACCCCCAACGTGGCATAGCTCCTACATGGTTCCCAGGGCCTACAGAGCACCATCATAGAGACTGTGGGTTCTGAGGTCGGCCACATCTCAGGCACGGACCTCACCTCTCTGAACTTCTGTTTTCTTTTTGGTCAAATGCAGATATTAATTACATTTACTGCATCGGGTTGCAGTGGGGAATAAATGATAGCATGCTTACAAGGCCACCTCCCTGTGTGCAAAGATGCAGCGCCGGGCAAGGAGCAAGTACGAGGGGATCAGAAGACGCTGTCATCCTTCTCGCTACTGCTAGATGATAAATGTGATGGGGGGACCTCAGATCTCATTTACCCCGGTACCCCCACAGTGCCTGGCACACTGCAGGTGCCTAATATGTGATGGCTGAATAAATTCACAGCAGATTGGTGTGAGCATACACTTACACCTACTGTTTACTGAGCAACTGCTGTATACATTTAACGCGCATTAAATCTTATGTTCACGAGTTATTAAAGTCTGGAAAGATGGGTCCCCAAAGGCTCAACTCCAGCCCACATGTAATACTACCCTGTAATACTTTCTACCCCCACAACAGTCACGGTACCAGGACATGACACCTGGATTCACTACTCACGAGTCAAACTGTGGAAGAAAACAGAAGAGGACACTCAATACACCTGTGAGCCCCTGGGAGCGATCTCATAACTATTCAGGACTACCAATGAGTGCCATTCTAATGAACACCCCCAAAATCTAATTTCTGGGGATAAGATTTCTCAGGATAGCTCGAAATAGCCAACACAGCTTGACAGAGATTGTACTCCAAAACAGACAGGAGACAGATCTTCTGATCCCTGAACAAGGAGGGACTTGAGCCATCCTGGCGATGTGAATTTAAAATTGACTAATGCCCCTACTAGTCCCTGTTACGCCACATTGATGCTGCTTATGATTGTTCCACGTACTGTCAATTCTCTAACCTGTTTTCTCTCTGCCCAGGTCAACCAGCTACAACATGCAGTGCCGGTTCAACAAAGACATAAAACTACAGCCGACCACGGAAAATATCACACCCTCAGACGGACACCGCTATAAGGACTCTGAGGCTTGAGACTAGCAAGCGGGGGAGGCCCAACACCCCTCGCCGCCCCAGTTCAGCAGGAAGTAGCCAGAAAGACCTCGATGCCCCTATTCCCAAAGAATTGGGCCTCCCATCTCTTGAGGGAGGAATGTTAGGTAGGTAGAATAGGGAAAAGGAGTCTAAAATGGCGGTGGTTTAAAACAAGGAACGTCAAAGGAAGGTCCGAGGACCAGAGTGAAGATTTCAGGTACAACAAACAGCACTCCTGGCTAAGCCCAGTTTGCATAGGGCAGGCCCAGGTGGAGGAAAAAAATACACAAAAGGAGGGGCCAAAGCGCGCTCTCTCTCTCTCTCCCACGTGCGTGCGCGCTCTCTCTCCCCATTCAGGGCTTAGTTCAGCCATCACCTATCCCCTCCAAGAAGACTGCCTGACCTGCCTTCCTTTCCCAACCCTGGCTGATAAAGAGACCTCTCCTCCGGGGTCCTCCAGCCACTTGGTTTCTCCCATCAGCATACCTTCTACCCCCAACGTGGCATAGCTCCTACATGGTTACCAGGGCCTACAGAGCACCATCATAGAGACTGTGGGTTCTGAGGTCAGCCACATCTCAGGCACGGACCTCACCTCTCTGAACTTCTGTTTCCTTTTTGGTCAAATGCAGATATTAATTACATTTACTGCATCGGGTTGCAGTGGGGAATAAATGATAGCATGCTTACAAGGCCACCTCCCTGTGTGCAAAGATGCAGCGCCGGGCAAGGAGCAAGTACGAGGGGATCAGAAGACGCTGTCATCCTTCTCGCTACTGCTAGATGATAAATGTGATGGGGGGACCTCAGATCTCATTTACCCCGGTACCCCCACAGTGCCTGGCACACTGCAGGTGCCTAATATGTGATGGCTGAATAAATTCACAGCAGATTGGTGTGAGCATACACTTACACCTACTGTTTACTGAGCAACTGCTGTATACATTTAACGCGCATTAAATCTTATGTTCACGAGTTATTAAAGTCTGGAAAGATGGGTCCCCAAAGGCTCAACTCCAGCCCACATGTAATACTACCCTGTAATACTTTCTACCCCCACAACAGTCACGGTACCAGGACATGACACCTGGATTCACTACTCACGAGTCAAACTGTGGAAGAAAACAGAAGAGGACACTCAATACACCTGTGAGCCCCTGGGAGCGATCTCATAACTATTCAGGACTACCAATGAGTGCCATTCTAATGAACACCCCCAAAATCTAATTTCTGGGGATAAGATTTCTCAGGATAGCTCGAAATAGCCAACACAGCTTGACAGAGATTGTACTCCAAAACAGACAGGAGACAGATCTTCTGATCCCTGAACAAGGAGGGACTTGAGCCATCCTGGCGATGTGAATTTAAAATTGACTAATGCCCCTACTAGTCCCTGTTACGCCACATTGATGCTGCTTATGATTGTTCCACGTACTGTCAATTCTCTAACCTGTTTTCTCTCTGCCCAGGTCAACCAGCTACAACATGCAGTGCCGGTTCAACAAAGACATAAAACTACAGCCGACCACGGAAAATATCACACCCTCAGACGGACACCGCTATAAGGACTCTGAGGCTTGAGACTAGCAAGCGGGGGAGGCCCAACACCCCTCGCCGCCCCAGTTCAGCAGGAAGTAGCCAGAAAGACCTCGATGCCCCTATTCCCAAAGAATTGGGCCTCCCATCTCTTGAGGGAGGAATGTTAGGTAGGTAGAATAGGGAAAAGGAGTCTAAAATGGCGGTGGTTTAAAACAAGGAACGTCAAAGGAAGGTCCGAGGACCAGAGTGAAGATTTCAGGTACAACAAACAGCACTCCTGGCTAAGCCCAGTTTGCATAGGGCAGGCCCAGGTGGAGGAAAAAAATACACAAAAGGAGGGGCCAAAGCGCGCTCTCTCTCTCTCTCCCACGTGCGTGCGCGCTCTCTCTCCCCCTCTCTCCCTCCCCCTCCCCCAAGCGCTCCTCCGCTCTCTTCTCTTCAAGTCTTTGGGGTGGCATGCCCTCACGCTTCGAGGATGGATTCTCCTGCTATCTTCTAAATAAAATAGAGCTGTAACACTGATTTGCCTAAGAGCTATAACACGGTTTGTCCAAGACCCGAGAGCTGTGACGCGCTGAGGGCTTTAATGTCCGTCGCTCCAAATCTTTGTTGTGACAAGACAAAGAACCGAGGAACATACACTTGCGTGGCATCTATGGTGCCGGATAAGACAGAAGTTTTAAATATGAGTTGTAAATGGAGCATACATGTGTATACACACATGCACACACACATAGTGGGACATAGTAAGGGCCTGGCACATAGTAGGGGCAATATAACCTGAACTAAAAGCTGCCTCTTAAAAGCTGCCTTTTAAGCTTCGTTTTCTTCAGAAAACGAAGATCATGGCATCCGGTCCCATCACTTCATGGGAAATAGATGGGGAAACAGTGGAAACAGTGTCAGACTTTATTTTTGGGGGCTCCAAAATCACTGCTGATGGTGATTGCAGCCATGAAGTTAAAAGATGAGGGGGGCAGGGGTGTGCGCGGCTGGGAGAAGAGGATTCCAGGCGGGAGGAACCACGGCTGCGGAGCCCTGAGGGAGAAGGGGGTGCAGAGAAGTGACAGATGACCCGTAGGCGGGCGGCAGAGCTGGGCCCATCCTCCTGCCCCCTCACTCTGCCTCTCAGGCCCCCGGGTGTGCACCCCAACTCCACGCCAGGACCCCTCCCCCACCTCGGCGGCTCACTGAGCAAGCCCCCAGGGAACGGGGATGGCAGCCACGCGACAGCAAGCACGGCTGGGGTGCCCACGAGGGAGGGTGCCCATGAGGGCGTGCTGGACCACGGGGCTGGGCTGGGCAGGGCTGCCGGGGGCCAGGCGGGCAGGGCCCCGTGGGCTGGAGCGTGAGGGCCGTGAGCTCAGCCACAGAGGCCTCTTGTGAGCTGGCATAGAGGCCCATTGAGAGTCCCCACCCCGGCCTCTGGCCTCCGCCCCATGGCCCAGCGCAGGCCGAGGAGGCCAGGCCTCTGCCCAGGAATGTGCCCACTGTCGGGGGGGTTGGGTCGGGAGGGGGCCGGGCTCCACAAAAGCCCCTTTCTCCCAGGGCCTGGGAAGGGCATGGACCCTCCAGCCTGCCCCCGCCCCCGCCTCCTCCCAGACTGGGGGCACGGTCGGGGTGAGCGCCCTCCCTGGTGCAGGTAGTGGAGGGCCTGGGCACAAGGTGAGGCCGCGTCTGCTTTAGGAACCGACCACTCAGGCCGAGGGGGCTGCTGGGGGGTGGCCCGGGGTGGGAGTGCTCTCCGGGGTAGGGGGGCGGGGGGCGCCTGCCCTGGCCAGCTGTCTCCGTGCTGGCCCTCATCTGATCCCATCTGGACAGCTCAGCTGAAGCTTGAAGAGGCAGAAGGCCCAGAGCAGCCTGGCACCCCGGGTGGGGTGGGGACCACCCCCAGGGCCTGGAGCCGCCCACCCCACTTACTCTCGATACCCAGTTCCCGCTCAACAGAATTTCCTCCCCGCACACTGGGGCTCCAGACTGCCAGGATAGTCCATCAGGGTCCCCTGGGTGGGCCCGGGGTCGGCCAGGCCTGAGGTGGATGCAAGTCATCTCCAGACTCTAGGGCCTTCGCCCCGAGGGGTCATTGTACCCACCCTGCCTAACCGGCACCCCAGGGGGGAACACCAGGGGCCCGGCCCGTGAGCTTAGACCCTACGCCCGGATGGGGAAGGGGCAGGGGAGCGGGTGGGACCCGCTGGGGCAGGGGCGGCGGGCTGGGGAGGAAAAGAGGACCCAGAAGAAAGGAGGGAGGGGACGAAACGGGAGAGAGGCGGGCGGAGGGGAGAAGGGAAGCGAGTCCCTGTGGTCAGAGGAGACTCCTGGTCATCACGCCGGTCGTGGGAGGGGGTCCCCGGGCGGAGGGGGTCCTCGGGCAGAGCAGCAGAGAAGGAGGCGAGGAGGGGGCAGAGACACAGGGAGGGGGAGAGGGCAACCGAGATGGAGACAGAAAACAGAAAGGTGAAGCCGACACAGAGAGATGGAGTCGGAGGCGCCACCGATGCAGAGAGGCAGGGAGGGCACGGTGGGGAGAAGCAGAGGAGAGATGAGACGAAGGCGGAACGGAGGGAGGGANAGCAGCAGAGAAGGAGGCGAGGAGGGGGCAGAGACACAGGGAGGGGAAGAGGGCAACCGAGATGGAGACAGAAAACAGAAAGGTGAAGCCGACACAGAGAGATGGAGTCGGAGGCGCCACCGATGCAGAGAGGCAGGGAGGGCACGGTGGGGAGAAGCAGAGGAGAGATGAGACGAAGGCGGAACGGAGGGAGGGAAAGACGGAGGCATGGACGCGGGGATGGGGTGTCCAACAGACAGAGGGAGGAAAGGTTGGAGAGAGGGGACCAGGCGCGGATGAGACAGACACACAGACAGCGGGACGGAGACAGCCCAAGGCAGGGCAGAAAGGCGCGGCAGAGACACCAGACAGGCTGTCGCAGGACGGACAAGAGCCGGAGAGACACAGAGGCCGTCGGAGGACGGGAAGCAGTGGGGTGAGGGGAGCTGGGCGGGGTCCCAAGGTGGGGGGAGGCAGAGCCAGGGGCTGGCCGGGATGGGGTACTGGCATTCAGGGCTTGAGGGGTACGGGGCTGGGACAGAGCTGAGGATAGCCACGCCCCTGCCCGAGGGAAGGGGAGAGGGAGGCGGCGTCTCAGATGCTCCGCCGTCTGGGCGTGGCTCAGCTTATGGTCAGGACCGCCCTCGCTTACCGAGGAAGGAGGGAACTGCCCTTGGGCAAGGCCGAAGCAGGCCCACGGACCCTGGGAGTCAGGGAGACTTGTCTGCGGCCTCTGGGGCTAAGATTCAGCCCAGCTGCCTGGACCTGCCTCAAGGGCAGTGGGCTGGAGCCAACGTTGGGGCCTGGAGGGCCTAAGTCCCCACACCTTCCTGTGGATGAGCCCCACTCACCAGGAGAGGCTCCTGCCCTGCCCTTGGGCACCCCCGACCACCCGCTGCCTCCTCTCGCTCACCCTGCCCCCACCTCTGCCTTCTCCCACCCACCGCCCACCATAGCTTCTCAGGGGAGCAGGAGGGCTAGCAAGACCCACTCAGAGCAGCCTCGTGGGACAGGGTCCTGGATGTTTCTGAAGGGACAGGGTGGACGGGACCAGGGTCCCAGCAGGCAGCCTTGGCAGGAGGCAGCTCCAGGTCACTCTAGGGATGCCTTGTGTGCCTGGGACCCGTCTGACACCCACACTCCGGCCCCACCCAGATCCCAGCAGCTGTAGCCCTGCAGAGACGGACATGGGGAGCAGCTTCAGACGGGGTCTGAGTTCCAAGTGCTGGGAGGTCACGGGCAGGACCGCGCCACCCAGGGGCCAACCCTCCAGTCTGTACTGGCCCAGTGAGGACACCCCACCCTCCAGCACTGGGTGGCCCCGAGGCACCGGGCGGAAATGAGGCGACCCCACCACCCCAGACTCATCCCAACCCGCTGCGGTGGGCAGCGCTGGGGACGCGGCGGGGCTGTCCAGCGGTGCCTCCGAGCTGAGCTCCATCCTTGGCCCCGATCACCCTGTGCCCAGGTACTCCTGGAGAAGGCAGCAGGAACCATACGGTCCCCCTGGGTCTTGTGCCAGCTCGTTCTTTCTCTGCCCAGAATCCCAGGGTGGGAGAAAACAGAGACTCTGAGCGCCCCCCCGATGCTGGGCCAGCCCCTGCTTTGGCTGTGCATGTGGGGTGCTGGCAGAGTGGGCAGCTGACCTAGGCCTGATTCCTTCCCCCCTATGAAGCCAGCCCTCTTTCCCCTCAACCCAGGAACCCTGGCCTCCCAGCAGGTGACCCCACCTAAGTCAGGTTCCCTTCCAGGCCCGGCTCCTGGACTATCCGAATGCCTGAGCCACAGAGCCCCTCGTTCCACACATCCCTGCCCCGCTCCGCATCGGTCACCCCAAGGAGACCCCTGGGGAAGGACTCCATGGCTGAGCCGCCCTGGGAGGTGAGATTCTGGCTTTGGATGCTGAGCGGCTGACACTCAGTCCCATCGGAACTGGGCATTTCCCAACACAGGCAGGCAGAGAACCCGGACACCCCCAACCTCGTAGGGACCGGCCAATCAAGGCACACAGCTGTCACTCGGTGGGGATGAGACCGCCCGCATGGCAGGTGCCAGGAGGCCTCAAGGCCCTCAGGCCAGGAGATGGAGCCTCTGGGGCTGGGATTCCCCAGGGGGCAGGCTGGGGGCCTGTGTGCTCTCCCCAGATACTTACCCATCTGGAAGTCCCCGCTGCCCAGGTCGCCGCTGCCCACACCATCTACAAGCAGAAGAAAAACTTTTTCAGCAACAACTAATCTTCGTTGAGTACCTACTGGCTGTCAGGCGTGGCTCTGGGCACCCAGTACATGGTGGGGAAGATCATGAAAACATAGCTGTTGGGACTTCCCTGGTGGTCCAGGGGTTAAGACTGGGTGCTTCTAATGCAGGGAACTCAGGTTCGATCCCTGGGCGGGGAACTGAGATCCCACGGGCCGTGCGGCTTGGCATAAAAAGCAAGAGTGAAAGTTGCTCAGTTGTATCCAACTCTTTGTGACCCCATGGACTATACAGTCCATGGAACTCTCCAGGCCAGAATACTGGAGTGGGGAGCCTTTCCCTTCTCCAGGGGATCTTCCCAACCCAGGGATCGAAGCCAGGTCTCCCACATTGCAGGCGGATTCTTCACCAGCTGAGCCACCAGGGAAGCCCAACATGAAATAAGACACAGCTGTAGTCTCCCCTCCACCCCTAGGCAGGGCTGCCTGTAAAAACCGTAGGAAGCCTCCATGAATGACGGTGTGGTCCAGGCTGGATGGAGTGGGCGGGGCCAAGTCAGACCCGCCTCTAGGTGAGGATGGGAGGAAATGGGGTAGGGGGGTCTCAGGGGCCGTAACCACCCTCTACTGTGCATTGCCCACCACCTTCCCCTTAAGTCTAGCTTATCCTGGGCTGCGCGGAGAAGCAGCCACCAGCCTGGGGTCACACAGGCGTCAGTGAGGGGTCCTGGGCTCACTGGGACCAGGGCTCAGGATGCACACAGCTCTTAGCTCATTTCTTTTTTTTCCTAAATTTTTTTTTTAATTGAAGTATAGTTGCTGTACAATATTATACAGTTTACAGGTACACAATACAGTGATTCACAATTTTGGGGGGACGGGTTGATGCGTGTGTGCTGCAAGATCTCACTTCCCTGACCAGGGACTGAACCCAGGCCCTAGCAGTGAAAGCGCCTAACCACTGCACCGCTGGGGAATTCCTATAATTCACAAGTTTTAAAGGTTATTTAACTGAACTCCATTACAGTTCTTATAAGATATCGGCTATATCTCATGTGGTACAATATGTCCTTGTAGCTTACTTTATATCTAAGAGTTTGCGCCTTTTATTCTTCTACCCTTATATTGCCTCTTCCCCTGTCCCCACACCCACTGGTAACCACTAGTTCGTTCTCCACATCTGTGAGTCTGTGTCTTTTTTGCTTTATTCACTAGTTGTGTTTTTTAGACTCCACATACAAGTGATATCATACGGTGTCTTTCTCCAACTGACTTATCCCACTTAGCACAGTGCCCTCCAACTCCATCCATGTTGCCACAAAGAGCAAAATTTCATTTTTTTTTAACTGCTAAATAGTACTCCATTGCCTATATGTACCCTATCTTCTTTATCCAGGCATCTGCTGACAGACACTTAGGTTGCTTCCCTATCTTTCCTAGTCCATCTCTAGAGGGGCCACCTTGGGCAAGAATCTTGGGGCCTCTTTCAGGACCACTGGGAAGTGCCCAAACTCCACCCTGACCCCCTCCACTCCCAGCCACCAGAACAGCCTGCTCACCTCCGGAGGCCTCATCAGCCAGGAAGTCCTCGTCATCAGAAAGGTCTGAGTAGCTCCAGCCAGCCCGGCCGGCTGCGATTGTTTCTGCATCTTCCGGCAGGGACAAGCCATCGTATGCCCTCAGCCCGTGGGCCACCTGTGGGACACACCCAGACACCGGTGTCAAACTCTCCGACTCCTGCCAAGCCCGGGGCCCCTCTCTCAAAGGGGGACCCAGAGTCCCACCCCAAGGCCCTCCAGTGGTCAAGTCAGATGTGGTTTGGCAAAGACAGTCAGGCTGAGGCTATACCACTGTTTTTGACTCAGTTTCCCCAAATCTCATTAGCCACTGAATAAACCCTCAAATAAACAAATAGTGACCTTATACTTTTTTTTCTTTCTTTCTTTTGTGGCCACACTGCGTGGCTTGCGGGATCCTAGTTCCTTGACGAGGGATCAACCCTGAGCCCCCTGCAGTGGACGCAGAGTCCTAACCATGGACCACCAGGGAGGTCCTGACAATACACTTAAAACCACTTTGGGAAGTGACAGCTCCTCTTCCCTCGGGAGAAGGCACGTGAAATCCAGGACGCGAGTTAGGGGGCCGGCAGACACAGGCAGCTAGAGGGTGACCGGGGCCGGTGCAGACGAGGGGTGTGGGCAAGTGACAGGGCGGCCAGGGCTCAGCACAAACGGGAGAGAGAAGCAGAGATGGAGGGGGAGTCAACCGCAGCTGCGGTCTCCAACAGCGCCTCTCCCCCCCACCCCCGCCCCAGCCATCTTGGCCACTTGTCTCTGCCTCCGCCTGGCCTCCGAGTCTCCAGGCCACAGGGGACACATTCCAGCCACGCTGGAGATCAGCTCTGGCACTCGTGGCCACACTGACCGGCTCATCTGTGCGCCCAGGGGCGGGGGTGGAGCCCAGCAGCTGGGCTGAAAGGGGGCAGGTCACCATGGTGTCAACTCCACGTGACCTCGGGTAGCGCTGAGCCCAGCACGAGCTGCAGCTGGGTTCAACACAGGGGCGGCTCGGACCCCGCACCCAGCAGGCCGGCGCAGAAGGGCCCCAGCGGCCGTGACCCGTTTCTCAGGGGTGGGTGTGGGCAGTGAAGGCCTCTTTCCCCTTAGACAATATCGTTTGTATGTGTGTGTGCACGCTGAGTTCTCAGTTGTGTCCGACCCTTTGCAACCCCATGGACTATATAGCCCGCCAGGCTCCTCTGTGCACGGAAATTTCCAGGCAAGAATACTGGAGTGAGTAGCCATTCCCTTCTCCAGCGGATCTTCCTGACCCAGGGATTGAACCCACATTTCCTGCACTTGCAGGTGGATTCTTTACCACTGTGCCACCTGGGAAGCCCCTAGACCAGACTGAGGCATTTCCAAAGGAGTTTTACAAGATAACAGAGAGGAAAACAAACCGAGTGGAGCCTAAGGGAACCGCAGTGTCTCCAAGCACAAGAGTGCACGGGTCCACACGTCCAGTTCCAGATGGCCTGGCATGAGTGTCTTGGCCTCAGCCCTATCTGGGGAGCCCAGCCCGGCCAGAAGGAAATAGGCTCCCTTGTAAAAACCAAACCCAGCCCTCACTGGCTAGACAAGGAGAGACACCCAAGGAGAAGGAAAAAACCAGACAGTCAGTCCCTCTCCTTCACACCGACCACGTCCCTGGAGCCTCTGGCCTTTTCTCACGCTGGTCCCTCTGCTGGAATGCCCTTCCTCCTTTTGTTTATCTGGCTAACCCCCATCCATCCTCCGAAACTCAGCTAAACACCGCCACCTCCTCTAACTACTCCGTCACAAATCAGAACACATTCCGATAGGCCTGGAAACAGGGATGAATCTCAAACACTTTGTGCTGAGCGAAAGAAGGCAGGGAAAACGCTATACTGTACGATTCCACTTCAGCGAAACTCCGGCGGAGATCAGTCTAACCTATAATGACAGGAAGATCGGTGGTTGCCTGGGACCAGGGGTGGGGT
>SJYT01047633.1:351063-383644 GCA_006410635.1 Cephalophus harveyi
TGGGGTGGGGTGGGGTGGGGTGGGGTGGGGTGGGGCCAGCCCGGAAGGAACACAGGAGACCTTTTGGAATAACGGTCCCCTGGGTATATAATCAGTACGTCTCATTCCTATTACTGAACTGTACACTTAAAATGGGTATGTTTTATTGCATGTACTTTATACCCCAATAAAGATGACTCAAAAGAAACTCTCTCCCGGGAGGAGTAGTTATGACTCCTCTGCCCCCAGGCTGGGTTCTGGAGCGTCTGGGGCTCTCCGTGGAATGGCTGTACCCGCACTGGAATGACAGCGCCTTGAAAGCAGGGACCGTGATGAGCTCACCTCTGCCTTCTCACCAGCCCATGTTCAGTAAGTGCTTGAATGAATGGACAAAAGTGTCATCACCTAGTTTTTCCAGCTGCTTCCTGAGCATTACTTTGCTCTGAAGGTACCACTCAGCCCCAGCAGTCTATATGTATCTCCCTCCTTGGGTCATCTTTGTTTTGGCAGTGCTACCAAGCCTTGTGGAAGGTCTGCACTGCCCATGTCTATCCCCTGCTATAGTCTTAAGCCCCTTCCCCTCACAATCCATGGGCAAATTCCTCCTCTCGTTCCTTCTCTCCCTTCCCTCTCCCTTTGGTCAAATGCCCATTCCTGCCCTGGGTGGCCAGTGGACTTCTGGGCCGTGCCCATGAGGTCTGCATCCAGGAATAAGCTTTAGATCCTCCAGGAGCTGGTGAGAAATAGATTCCTGGGCTCTTCCTCAGAGACACTGAGTCATCTCCCCACCCCAGGTGGGAGGGTTAATGTCATGCCTGCTCAGGCATTCTGACACTCACTGGTTAAGAACCACAAGACCAGTCCAACATCAGAGGTTCTCCCTTCTCTCCTGGCTAGGGGTAGAGAGCAATGTTCCCTACCCCTCGGGTGGGTCCTACGCAGGCCCTGATTGGCCTAAGGGGAGTGTGAGGCGAGGGCTGGTGCAGGGGCACTGACTGGGCAGAGGAGGCTAGCGAGGCAGGATCCTCCCCAGCTGGGGAGGACTCTCTTTGGTCACTGCCAGCCCTCCCCCTCCCACATGCAAACAAGGCCGTGGATGCCACACCTGGGGCACAGAGATTCCTGGCACCCCAGAGACACCAGGCCACTGTCTGGAAAAGAAAACCCTGGTGGTAAGCAAGGTCCAGGGCTTTTTGCAAGGAGGGAGAGGCCACTGGGGCTTGGGACTGGACAGGAAATAGCAACACGAGATTCATCTTGGAAAAAATGTTCGGAACACACATCTGCAGTGAGAGGGGAGAATCCAGAGCATGTTGGGCCCTGGACCGGAGCCAACCTCCACCCCAGGGAACCTGGGAAACAGGCTCGTCGCATGCCAGCTTGCCCCGCTTGCAGCCCCTACCCCACAGTCTAAGGCTTTGGGGTCAGATAAGGGCCTGCAGCAAGGGACAAGCCAGCAAGAGCAGAGACTTCACTTGAGAAAAGCTGAAGATCAAGAAGTTTTAGCAGCTGTATTTCACATCTGGAAAGGGAGATGCCGCCAGACCGGAAAGAAGCTTCCAGAAAGAGACCCAAAGAGTCTGAGACTTGATCACTGAAGGGAATTTGGATTCAGACCTGGAAAGTTTGGAGTCTACGTGGGGAATAAAAAGAACCAACATTCATTGAGTACTTCCTACGTGACAGGCACTCTAAGGATTCTGTAGGTGTTAACCCAGGTTAGGGGTCAGGTAGCCCTGCTGTAAAGACGAGGACATATGAGCAGAGTCAGGAATGTGGGCAGAGCTGGGATTTGAACCCTGGTGGTCTGGCTCCAACATCTAAGCCCTTACACTGTGCCACACCACCTCTGTAGCCAAGGCTGGGGAGGGAGCGAACCCACCGAAGTCACTGAGAGTCACTCCCACAAAGCCTCTCGACCACACTGCAATTCACAGTTTACAGAGCACTTCCTTGGCCGCAGAGTCACTTGACCCTGACAGTGACCCCCTGAGAGGGATGAACTGGTGTGAATGGCCCCCACTGGCTGGCAGGCTTAGACCCAGGACCTCGGAACGCCCTACCCCAGCCCCTGCTTCCCAGGAAAGGAGGTGGGGCTGCAGCTGGGCCTCCAGGCCAGCCGTGAGGGCAGAAGCAGCGGGCAGAGCCAAGAGGTTGGCCGGCCTCCATCCCCAACAGGACCAGCTCCCAGGGACGCCTGAACTGGCACCAGCCTGGACGCATACAGTGGGTGCTTAAGGTCCCAACAAGGGCCGCCAGTGGCTGCAAGGTCACAGGCAGAAATAGAGCCCAGGTTTCCTGCCCCCGAGCCTGTCTCCGGCTGGAGGGAGCCCTGCTTCCTCCCAGAGGAACCCAGCACTTCAGGCGGGCATTGCAGCCGGATGGCGGGGCCTGAGAGGAGGAGTCCAGAGGGCAGACCTGGGACAGAGAGGAAGGAGTCAAGCAGAGAGGGGGATTTTCCAGACTCTGCAGGCGAGGGGAAGGTGGAGGGGCAGCTGACTCATACCGGCCGAGGACTATTCTGGAGGGCTGAGAACAATTTCACGGGGTGGAGTTGTGGGCAAGGTGCACTCCGCAATGGCCAGACACTCGCTGAACACAGGCAGGGTGAGACCAGACGGTGGGGCATCAGACAGGCAGAGGACTTCTGGGAGACCACCAGCCCCAGAGGCAGCCCCACAGTGCAGAAGCGGTCACACATGGAGCTCCAGGTCCAAGTCCCTCAAAGGCCCGGGGGGCAGGGGACAAAGGCTGGGCCTTCCTCTCCTGGCCTGGGTGAGGATGCCAACCAAGGGAGGGAGCCAAGAATGTCTGGGCAGGGTGTGGAGTGAAAGGCCAAGCCATGGCAGAGGGGTACCAAAGGCAGAGGTTTGCGGCACCAGGGGAGGTCCTGATACCGATAGAAGATATAAGGTGTGGGGGTTTAAAATGGAGTTTTTAAGTGAGGATTATGGGATCTCACAGAGGTCACGTGTATAGAAGAGTTTCTGATGCTGCTAAAATCCAAGCGGTAGGAAGCTGGTGGGACGGTGAAGAGATGAGAGTAAGAATGGTCATTGTCCACTGAGGGCTTTCTTGATGTTAGGCCTTGTCCTAAACGCTGCCTGTACCACCTCAGTTAATCTTCACAGCAACCCAGGGTTTGGTGTGGAGGGGGTGGGGGTAGGGGGGAGCAGTGGCTGGCATTACGGGGCTCCTATCCCTCATCTGTGATAAGAGAAGTCCAAGGAGCTCTGAAACTGAAGAGTGGGATTATTCTTCTTTTTTAATAAGTTTGTAGCAAGCTCTTTTGGTGTCAAGTCCTGACCTAAATCGACATGAAGCTATGACGAGCTTATTTACTCCACGCAGGGTGAACAGTCACAGGTTTTGCTACAGCAATAGTCATTTGTTTGAGTATGGGGTATTGCCCCAAACTCTACTAAGGATGTCACACCCCAGCTGAACCACTCTATGTTACCTTTCTCAAGTTCAGAGACTTCTCAATTCCAAGACATGGCTGACCTTGTGGGTCTTGATAAAGAGACTGTGAACGTACAACTGTTATTTCCATTTTGCAGATGAGGAAACTGAGGCTCAGAGAGGGTCATCTGTGTAAATGGGATCAAGCAAGTAAGGGCCTCTGCCCGGTACCTTGTATACAGTAAGTGCTCAATAAGCAACAGAATTAACATCATGCAGGGGATACAAGGTAGAAGTGAAGAGCTGAGAGGTGATCGGGGATACACAGGAGTGTGGGATGTGGGCTCAGGCGTAGGGTCACCTTCGGGTCTGGGATGAAGGGGGGCGTCTGGCTCCTCTGCCCAGGCCCTGGGCTGGTTAGCTGGGCAGAGCCTGGCTGAGCAGGAAGCTTGCTTTGAGGGTTCAAGTTGCCTGCTTGTTCTGAGGCTGACTCTGGGAGGACTGGTAAGGGGGAACTTCTCCAGCGACATTCCTCACAGGTCTTGGGCAGCCAGCCCACCTCCCACCCCCCTCTCTCCATGGTCCAGGCCTGGGGCTGAGCCCTCCACCACCCCCCTACAGCTGGGCAGGAAGGTCTGAGCACCACAGTCCCCAGGGAGCCTGCAGCCGCCCAGGGCAAGGCTCCAGGCATCTGGGCTGGAGTGAGCTCACTCCATCAAAATCCAGAGACAGCGGAGGGGTGGGGGACAAACGAGCCACCGCCTGCCCACCTGCCTTCTGCCAGCACAGATTCTGTCCCCTCCCCCATCTACAGTGGAGGGACGAGCAAACGCTGTCCCCCAAGCTCCCCTGAATCTCCAGCGAGGGCCCTGAACTCAGACAAGGTCCCCCTCCCACTCTGCTATGATGTGGGCTTCCCGGGAACCCCACCACGCAAGCACCGCCCCCACATACACACTCTGCTACAACCCTGGCCCTGGACACAGGGGCCAAGGTGCCATGCCCCACCCCCAGGCCACCGGGTACCCTGGCCCCGGGCAGCCGACGGCAAAAGGGAAGGAATCTGTCAGGGCAGCAGTTTGTTGTGCAAACTGCCAGGGGCGGGAGGGCCCGACACAAAGGCCAAAAGGCCTTTAATCCCCTGGCAGGCTGAGAGGGGCGCCGGGCCGGAAAGGAGGTGGCCGCAGCCTCCTCGGGCATGCCTGCACCGCCCGTGCCACGCGGGAGCCCTGCCAGCTTCCCACACTCGGGCTCCCGAGGCAGCAGGGCTTGTGCCAGCCAGGTGCCCAGGAAGAACACCGATGCGCCAAGTGAGGAGAGTGGCCTCCGCTCATCAAGTGCTTTCCTGCGCAGGAGCTGAGGGAAGGTCTATACAAGGCTTACTGCACACAAACCCACAGCCTCATAAGCAAGATATGGGCAGCTCCCCCACTTCAATAAGGAAAGAGACTCAGAGAGGTGAAGTCACTTGCCCAAAGTCACACAGCTCAGGCAACAGAAATCCAGCTTGAAAGCAGGGCCCCTGTGCTAGCTCAGAGGCACAGCTGCCAGCAGGCCTTTCCCTCTGACCCCCTGACCTCTGACCCCTGCCCTCGGTACCATGGTGGCCTGGAACCTAGAAAGGCAGCGTTCCAGCCAGGGCCCCGAAGGAGGCCTGGGGCCCGGTCAGCGCCTTCCACAGAGGCCAGGGGAGGGGAAGCTGGTGGCTGGGGCTTCTCATTCCAGCCCTGCCCGAACTCGAACTCGCCGTTGTGGCCTTGCACAAGCCCTTTGACACCCTTCCCGTTTGGTAAACCGCAGCCATCTCAGTCAGTGTGAACGAATGTCTCAATCACTGGTGCATCTTCAAACCAGACAACACAGAGGAGGTGTTCAGTTAACATCTACTGGTTGAGTGGCACGGTGAATGGATGAATGAATGAGCAACCTTGCCCAGCAAGCCTGAGGGAGGAATTAGCCCCTCGGACAAAAGAAAGCAAAGTTCAGAAAGAGAGTGAGGGGACTTCCCTGGAGGTCCAATGGTAAAGAATCCACCTTCCGGTGCCGGGGGTGAGGGTTTGATCCCTGGTCAGGAAGCTAAGATCCCAAATGCCTGGTGACCCATAAAGACCAAAACACAAAACAGAAGCAATATCGTAACAAATTCAATAAAGACTTTAAAAATGGTCCACGTCCAAAAAAAATAAAAGTGAAAAAGGGAAAGCAAGGACTTGCCCAGGAAGACACAGCTAGCATGCACCAGGATGGCCACTGGGCCTCATGTTTCCCCCTTGGTAAAACCTCACCCCGAGGGAAGGAGGGGACTGAGTCTCACACCCTGAAATCCATCCTAGGGCACCTTGCCCTTGGGTGACAAGCCCTCCAGGTCTCAGTTCTATCTGTGATAAAAACGGGAGCAAGAACCTGCTTTGCTTCTCTCCTTCCAGGGCTGCTGGGGGGGCACAAGCAGAAGGAGGGGTGACCTGCTTTGTGAAGTGTGGCCGAAGGCCCTGTATCTGTCTGGCCCTTTTCCAAGTGGACCTGACCTGGGCTCTGCCTTGAAGGCCCCTGTAGAGTAGCTGGGGTGGGCGCCCAAAAGGACGTGAGACTGCCATAGCTGAACAAGAACATCTATCCCTGAGTCTCAGAGAGAGGCGACCGGTGGGGCGGAGGGGGTGGGCACCCCCGACTCCAGCCACCTCGGTCACTTTCTAGCTGGGTGGCCTCAGCTTCCTCCTCTGCTGAAAAAAAAGAAAAAGAATCATCCATCAGAGCTGCCTCCTAAGGTTCAATTCAAGTCACTCTGACCTCTACCTGCTGAGCACCGACTAGGTGCTGACCCTGAGGAGAGCAGGGGAAGCAGATGGCCAGGGAGCTTTATGGCAACACGGTAGAGGAGGCCTCTGCAGAGGAAGGAAGGGGCTGGGGAGAGCCCAGAGGAGGGCCCCCCCACGGAAGCTGGGGCGGGGCGGGGGGAGGAACTGGGGAGGGTTTCCCGGGGAAATGGCAGTTCAGCTGGGTTTGAAGGTGATCGCGCCTAAGCAGGATGGAGAAGGGACAGAGTGTGCACCGGGCGGAAGATAGGTGGGCTGAGGGCCGGGAAGACGTTTGGTGCGGTGGGACACGGTGAGCCAGGCGGCAGAGGATCCTGGAGACCAGCCTGAGATGGGCCTTTCCACTTAAAGGGCAGCGCCTCCACATGCGGTGCTGTCACGGGGCAGGTCACGGAGCCTAATTCTCCCGGCTCCCCGAGTCCCCGCTCCCTCCCCCTGCTGCTCCACCCGAGCCGCTTTCCCCCTGGTGCTGAGCGCGCTCCCCATCATTTACAAGGAGGCAGCTGGAAGCCACCGGGAAATGTCCCTGCCTCACCCAGTGCCAGGTGGGGCCAGAGCAGGGGGAGTGGCCAAGTGGGAGCAGTTTCCGGGCTGGGCGGCCCAGCAAGAAGGTCCCCGGGGGCTGAATGTCATCCTCCAAGCTCCTGCTGCCAGCGGCGCCTGTGGCGTCCACGTGCCTGCCTGCTGCCCAGGGCCCGGCTCAGTCCTCAGATTCCCTGGCTCCTGGGTGGCCCTGCTGCCATGGAACACTGAGGCATCTGTGGGTCTCCAAAGCCACACCAAGCGGGGCGGGCGTGCCCATGCCTTCCGGGGTCACAACCCACAGACTTCATGAATGAAGTTCATAGCACAGTTCCAGACCCATGGAAGCACGGGGGAAGTGCTGCGTGCATTTTTGATGAAATGAGATGCCGCTAATAAACGATGAACCTGAACTGACTAGGCTGGGCCTTTCCACGGCTCTCGACTCATCAAGAGTGAAAGAAAGTGAAAGTGTTAGCCACTCGGTTGTGTTTGACTCTTTGCAACTTCATAGACTGTGTAGCCCACCAGACTCCTCTGTCCTTGGGATTTCCCAGGCAAGAATACTGGAGAGGGTCGCCATTTCCTTCTCCAAGGGATGTTCTCGACCCAAGGATCAAACCTGGGTCTCCTGCACTCCAGGCAGATCCTTTACCCTCTGAGACACCATGGAAGCCCAAGAATTAGGGGCGGGGGAGAAGCCGTGATTATGGCCAGCCAGGTCCTGTGTGATCCACCCACACACACATGTATACTTATACACATCTCTGCATCTCACCTCCTCCTGGGCCCTCCCCACTCTCTGCCACATCTGTCTCAACAGTTCTCAGACGCACCAAGCACCCTCCTGCCTCAGGGCCTTTGCATTTGCTATGTCCCCTGCCTGGGACCCCATCCTCAAGTATAGACTCTCCTCTTCCTCTGGTTGTGCTCAGACGTCACCTTTAGAGAGAGCCACCCTGGCTATACCCAGGTCCAGACTCCATCACAGTTGGCCGTCACTTCCTTCACCCTGCTTCAGAGCACCCACCACCTCAACTGTACATACACATACATGCTGACCATCTGTCTCCCCCAGCGGAACATCAATCAGCTCCATGAAGGCAGGGACTCTGTCCATTTTGCTCACTGCTGAATCCCCAGCCCCTAAAAGTGCCCGGCAAACAATAGATGCTCAATAATTCTGTTAAATTAATGAATGAATGGGATTTACAAATCAAGAGGCAGGCTCAGAAAGGTGACTTGCCCATGGCCATAGAGTTGGAAGAGCCAACACTTTGAAGGCAGGCCCCTGGTTCCAGAGTGGGAACTCTGTTCCACCTGAGCCCTCCTCCTGCCCTCTCTGACGCCCGGAGCTTTCCAGCCAGGAGACCCATCTCTGGGGGGACAAGAAGCTGCCCATGGTCACCAGGGAGAGACCTGCCCGCTGCCCAGACCAGCATCCCAGGGAACGGGCGGCGGGTCTAGGGAAGCAGGCGCACAGCTTCGGCTCCAGGGCGTTGCGCAAGGAGCCAGGGAGCCAGGCCTCGGTGACTCCATTCCTGCTTGCTCCCGTGGGCATCGGCAACAGGAAAAAACAGGCTGGAACGGGAGCCCGACAGCTGCGGCCAGAAAGGCTGGCTCCCCCACCCCCCCAGGGCTTTCCTCATCTGTTTCCTGGAAGGGGGAACGTGTTGGGGGATGGGGGGCGGGCTGGCAGGGCCGAGCCCAGGGTTGAAGACAGGCCTGTGAGCAACAGAGCTGGAAATAAGAGGAAGGGACCCTTCCTTCTGAAGGACCCCAGCTCCTCTCCTTATGACTAACGTCCATTCCAGCGCACGGTAATGCTGGACAGGAATAGGTATGAGGGAAGGTCGTGCAGACATTGGGGGGCGGGCTGGCAGGGCCGAGCCCAGGGTTGAAGACAGGCCTGTGAGCAACAGAGCTGGAAATAAGAGGAAGGGCCCCTTCCTTCTGAAGGACCCCAGCCCCTCTCCTTATGACTAACGTCCATTCCAGCGCACGGTAATGCTGGACAGGAATAGGTATGAGGGAAGGTCGTGCAGACACAGACCTCTGGGAAAGGCTGGCTACACAAAGCTTAGCTGGTTCCTAAAGTCCTAAACGTTCCCAACACCACCATGAGAAAAGGGGAGGTAGGGGGAGGGGGAACAACTATTGAGTGTTTCTCAAACTTGCTTAATTTGGAACCCTTTCTCATGCAGATGTGATGGGACTACCATAGAACACACTTTGGGAATACCCACCCCGAACAGTCACCTTCCCCTCAGCTTAGCTGTCTGCAGTCCATGGGGTCACACAGAGTCAGACACGACTGAAGTGACTTAGCAGCAGCAGCTCTGCCCAAGGGAGGCTTCAGAGGTAAGCTGTAAGCCACCACAGGGGCTTCAAAAACGGGGCTCCTGAAGACAGAGAAGCCCCAAGGCCCCACGAGGTGCGCCGACAAAGGAGACGCAGAGGTGACCACTGGCTGGTGGCCGGAGGATACGAGAAAACCCAAACAGGAGCGGCCCTTTCCCGCCCTGGCCATCAGCTGCCCTCTCAGAGGACGAGTCCCTCAGAGGGGACAAGGAGCGTGGCCCAGCACCTGATCACGGCCAGCGGCCTAGGACCAAGGAGAAGGTCCCAGGTTCCTACGCCCGGAGATAAACGGAGCTGAGCGTTCAAGGGAGGGCCCAGCCGCTGAGTGCAGAGATGGGGTTGGGGGACTGCTGGGGGCAAGGGGAGGTGGGAGGGGCTGGGGGTCTGCCAGGCGGCAGGCAGGCCGAGAGGGATGCAGAGTCGATTTCCAGCTCACTGCACTGTCTCGGGCAAGCAAGCCCTTTCCCTCTCTGGGACCCAGGCTCCCTTCTCAAAGGAGGCAGCAAGGCCTAGATCGCTAGTTTTCCGGTCTGTCTTCAGCAGACTCAGGGGCCCATTTAGAGATTGGTTGAGGCTGTGGTGGGGGACAGGGACAATACTCACCTCAATAAATAACAAATCCACCTTTTCCCATGTTTATATCCTGACCTCCTACATGTCTGGGCAGTCCCTGATTAGCTGTACACACCTCACCTCTCTGGGTTTCCTCCTCTGTAAAATGGGTATGATGGCTTATATTGAGTATCTACCTCCATAGGGTTGTTACAAAAATTAAATAAAAGTGCAAAATGCTACATACGGTGCTAGCACACTGTGAAGGCTCTGTGTTTGTTGTTATTTATAAAATAACAACAAATTTTATAAAATTTATAAAAATAGAATAGTATTTAATCAAAATACTATTATTTGCTCAGGAGGTGCTAGGTGCTTAGTCGCTCAGTCGTGTCCGACTCTTTGCGACCCTGTGGACTGTAGCCCGCCAGGCTCCTCTGTCCATGGGATTTCCCAGGCAAGAATACTGGAGTGGGGTGCTATTTCCTTCTCCAGGGGGGTCTTCCCAACCCAGGGATCTAACCCATATCATGGCAACCCACTCCAGTATTCTTGCCTGGAGACTCCCCAACGACAGAGGAGCCTGGTAGACTCCCATCCACAGAGTCGCAAAGAGTCAGACATGACTGAAGTGACTTAGCCTGCAGCATACCACTATTATTTTGATAGAAACAAGGGTTTCACTGCTTCATAATAAGCTTAAAAGTTTTCAGCTTAGATGATCCCATGCGTTCCTTCTGGTTTTGTCATTTTATGACATCGAGATCCTGAAATGTTAGGATTTCTAAAATTCTGGACTGTGACTTCCCCCAGCACAGAGGGCGGGGCTCGCGCAGAGAATTACAAAGTCAGAACCAGTCAGAAGGCACAGACGTCAGGGAGCTGACCAGCAAAGGGTTACCATCTTCATTATCATCGTTTATCTGTTTATACCTCCCCCATCACCCTGTTCCAGAAAGACTCAAAGGAGCTTACAAAGATGTAAACAAGACAGCAAGAGAAAAATCAACTCAACGTGCATGAGAAAAACCTGGGTGCAGCAGACAGGGCCCAGACGGGAGTGAGCGAAGAGGGAGAAAGCATGCGCTCATTTCTGGACGTCTGGGAAAGTGACCATGGATTTGGTTCTCAGTTTTCCAGTGGCCAGTGGGAAGAAGGAAATCTGACCAGTCCCTGGATTCCGCGTCCCAGGAGGTGAAAACAAACCTGTTGTTTAGAAGAAGCATGACTATTCCAGATACTGAGACCATGAACGTCCAGAGGGTAAAGGTTTATCTGTTCTCTGGCACCCTTCTTTGCCCTTGACGGTGGGACCAGCATCCACTGACCACGACTCTTTGAGGCAGAGGCCAGGGGCAGAGGCTACGGTGATCAAAGATTCGAGAGGCTGGAATGGAGGTCCAGGGAGTACCCCCAGCTTCCTCGGTCTGGGCAGGATTACCCATCCCTCCCCATCCCTGAACACAGCCAGTGCCCAAAATAGCCAGAGTAGGGGAGGGTGCCAGGAGGCCCGGACAGGGGACCTGGCTAGGCCCGCCCACAGCGGAGGGCCCCCGTGGGCCAAAGCACACACTTCCCTGGGGCACAAAGGAGCATCTTCACTCGGGCACCCGGCCCTCTCTGGGAGTCCCCCACCCGCCAGGCTCCCCCCCTGGCTGCACGTTGCTCACGCAAGAGTCCAGGCAGCTGCTCCACCCTTTCCACAAGGCAGGCCTTCCCGCAGGAGCCAAGTGGAAAAGTCTTTGCAGAAACACCACCCGCACCATATAGGGAAGGGCTCGAAGACCTCCTCCTGCTCCCCCACCTACGAGAGCAGCCTCCCTTCAGCAGTCTCCTGGACTCCCCCAGGTGCAGGCCAAGACAATAGGGGCTATTCTGGGCTGCATGGGGGTATTTTTACAGCTCTGGCTGGGCCTCATTCCTGAGGAACGAGAGGCCGTGACCTCCGCAAGACCTTCCTGAAATTGTTGCTGCTCAGACTGCGGTGGCTGGGTCCCAACCTTAAGGCCCCGAGGGATGCCCTACAAGTGCTTCCTCGGAGGGCCACTGCCTAAGCGCCTTGGAAGAGCTGGGTCCTGGCCTCTGGTCAGCTACTGGTCTTCTCAGTCTGCCCTTTCTGCATTTTTGCAGTTTTCTCATCTGCAAAATGTGGATAATACCACCAGTACGTGTAAAAGTACCTGGAGGATTCTGTGGTTAAAAGGAAGTTGTGTCTCCCCAGCTACCATGTGGGGGAGAAGGTAAGCAGAGTGGGAATCTTTTCTGCTTTGGTACTGCTCTTTTTTTCCTAGCACCTGGCACACAGTAGGTGCCAAATAAATATTTATTGGCTGACATAAATATTAGTGGAATGTGTCTGGAACCCCTACAGAACCACCCACGGTGCTAAGTACACAGGTGGCTGATACTCTTTGGTGATAATACTGCCAGATCTCATTTTGGGCACTTGGCCCATGCCAGGCCTTATGCTAAGTACTTTACATTGATTATCTCATTTAATCTGCCAAACACTCCCAAGCAGTAGGTACTATTATTGTTTTACAAGCAAGAAAATGTGAGTTCTACTCCAAGTGGTTCACAAGCTGGCCTGGGGTCCTATCCTAAAACTACGAAGCAGCCAAGCTGGGAATCAAGCCCAGGAACCCTGAGGTCTCTAGCATCCTGCACAAAAGCACTACCCCCCCTCCAAAAGCCAGCAAACTGAGCACTGAGCTGGGAGCCAGGAGGCTAAGTGCAGCAATTCAGTAGCTGTGTGGCTTTGAGCAAGTTTCTTGGCCTCTCTGGGATTGTTTTCTTTTCCATGAAAATAGGAGCATTTATTTTGACCCCTTTGTGTCGTTGGTGAAATCAAAGAAATTCAGGGACGTGACCGCGTCCCCCAGGTCAGCCCCTCCCCAGGGTCATCAGCCATGGAGGATGGTGGGAAGATGTTCGGGAGAGGGCGGGGGTGCCCAGTACTGGCTCTGGAACAAAGCTCAGCAGTTGCTGACAACAGCTGGTAAGAGCTCTGGGCCTGGCCCAGCAGGGAGAGAGGGACAAGCTGAAAGGTCACCTCTGGCCCTCCTCTGTCACCCTTCCCCGCTGACAGCTGCTGGGGCCTTGGGGCCAAGGGCCCCGCAAGCAGGAGGGGTGGGAGCCGGCCGGCTGGGGTCATCTCAGTTCCCCTGCGGCCAACAGCTTGAATCCCAGGGTGCCTGGCCCCCACTGGCCCCACTGGCCAGGACGCAGGCCTGGCTGCCCCACCCCGTAGCTCTTTCCCCAGTTGCCGGGGGAAGTCTGGGCTGAGGGTGGAGGGGCTGGAGCAAAGGTCTGTGGGTTGAACAAGTCTTGCTTGGAGCCGGGGCTGCCCCAGAGACCCTGGCGGGACGGGGATGGGAAGGGCTGGCTAGGAAGGGGGTCCGAGGAGAGGTCTCGTGGTTTTCTTGGCGACTGGCCGGGGTTGCAGGCCCTTCGGGGAGCCTTCTTGGAGCCTGTGAGCTCAGCCTTGCCCGGCCGCACCCCAGGCCCCTCTCGGCCCCTTCAGATCCACTCCCAGCTCAGTGCCAAGCCCTTCCAGTTTGCTGCAGCCCACGTGGCTCTTGCTCCTCTGAACTCCTGCACACCCATAATTACCACTGACTATATTTTCCGAAGCAAACAGGGAGCACATTTTAGCAAAGGATCCTTGGGCCACTTCTGGGAGTCAGAGGCAGCCTGGGAGATGTAGTTTGGATTTCAAATTCTAGGACATGTTCACGGTGTTTCAGAAAGACTAATTTTTTTTGCGGGGGGGGGCCCACTGCACATCATGTAGGATCTTAGTTCCCCAGCCATGGATTGAACCCACATCTCCTGTGGTGGAAGCTCAGAGTCTTAACCACTGGACTGCCAGGGACGTCCCTGGCAAGACTATTTTTGTATTATTCGATCCATAAATCGAAGCTATCCTAGGAAATGTGTGCTGGCCACGGGCCACCTCACACCACTTAGAGATGACTGGACTCCCCCAGCCTGGTGACTTCCCACCTGTGCAGCCCTGAGCAAGCCACTTGACCTCTGAGCTTCTGATGCCTCATCTGTAAAACAGGAATAAAAAGGGCCGCCTCACAAGCCTGCTGTGAAGATTCGGCAGGACAACCCCAGAGCTTAACCCAGAGTCAGGCGTTTAACCAGGTACCACGTGTCACTTCTTGCCTTTCTGCCCCTCCCTACCCATCCAAGATCTTACACGCCAAGAGTGAGCTCCTCAGAACCCCAGAGAGAATAACTTCTGCTCCCTCATAGGCAGGGTAGGGCTCAAGGAAGCTCAGAGTCTTAACCACTGGACTGCCAGGGACGTCCCTGGCAAGACTATTTTTGTATTATTCGATCCATAAATCGAAGCTATCCTAGGAAATGTGTGCTGGCCACGGGCCACCTCACACCACTTAGAGATGACCGGACTCCCCCAGCCTGGTGACTTCCCACCTGTGCAGCCCTGAGCAAGCCACTTGACCTCTGAGCTTCTGATGCCTCATCTGTAAAACAGGAATAAAAAGGGCCGCCTCACAAGCCTGCTGTGAAGATTCGGCAGGACAACCCCAGAGCTTAACCCAGAGTCAGGCGTTTAACCAGGTACCACGTGTCACTTCTTGCCTTTCTGCCCCTCCCTACCCATCCAAGATCTTACACGCCAAGAGTGAGCTCCTCAGAACCCCAGAGAGAATAACTTCTGCTCCCTCACAGGCAAGGTAGGGCTCAAGGAAGAAGAAAGTAGAAAGAGAAGTTGCTCAGTTGTGTCTGACTCTTTGCGACCCCATGGACTGTAGCCCGCCAGGCTCCTCTGTCTATGGGATTCTCCAGGCAAGAATACTGGAGTGGGTTGCCATTTCCTTCTCCGGGGGATCTTCCCAACCCAGGGATTGAACCCGGGTTCACCACACTGCAGGCAGGCTCTTTCCCATCTGAGCCACCAGGGAAGGGCTCAAGGAAACCTACCCACAAAAGGCTCCAGCGGAGCCCCGGGTCCTGGGCTGTCATGGATCACCGAGCCCAACTGATCAGAGGGGAAACCGAGGCCCAGAGAGGGAAAGTAAGACCATCAAGGAGGCCCCACCGGTGCTAGAGAGGCTGGAGCTCACACCGCCTTGCTGGACCGCACCTGGGTGACGTCACTTCGGCGGCGGCATTACAAGGAGCAGCTGGATTCTACGCACGTAGACTTCTGAGAGCGGTGCCGGGTAACTCATAGAGGACGCGGCAGCTTGAAGAAGAGAGGAAGACCTCTCCCTGCAAGTTGATGGCCGAGGCAGACTCAGGACCCAGGCGTCCTGGCTTCTAACGCGGGGATCCTTCATTACCCATGATGCCCCCTCCCCGAGGCTGGGGTCCAGGTCACACAGATGAGGACTCTGGGAAGGCGGTGACAGGCGGGGTCTTTGTGGTGGAGTGATCAAGGCCTGAGACCCCCGTCTCAACCCCTGGGACTAAGAACTGGCCCCTCCGGCCCGTCCCAAGCCCCAGGCAGACAGGCCCAGCAGAGGAAATGCAAGACAGGCTGGCAAGCCAGGGGGTGCGTGTCCTTGGCAGGGAGAATTCACCTCCCAGGGACTTGGGTTACCGGGTTACCGGAAATGATAAATCTCCCGCTGCCTGCCACCTCCGACCAGGAATGTCGGCTGCCCGGGGCGGGAGGAACATCCTGTCCACCAGCCCTCAGACGCCCGGAGACAGCCAGGACCTGGCCCACTCTGCTCCCAGCCCCACCCCTGGGGTCTCGGCTTGGGCTCTGGGGCTTCCCAGACAGAGGGCACCTGTCATTCTGGGATAGTTTTAACTGACCAATCACAGGAGGAGAAGAGAGGGCTGGACGGGGACCCCCAAAACATTGAGAACCATCCCTAAACCTGATCCATGCAATCCTGTCAAACACGGATTCTGATCCCCAAGCTTAGATGAAGGCGCTGATCTTGTTAACCCAACGGAGGAGGTGGCACAGTGTAAGCTCTGGGTTAGGGTTAACCTGGCAGAGGCCCAGCTCTGCTACATGCCAGCTGGGAGGCTTTGGGTAATGGACTGCAGCACCTCTCGCCCCTCATCTCTGATATGGAAGTGGCAAGGCCGTGGTGGGAACCCTGTGGCTTTCTCAGAGCTCAGCTGTGACAGTCAGCACAGGGAGGGCCTGGCACACAGCAAAGGCCCAGTGAAGAGGGGCCAACGGGTGTCAGGAAGGACGAAGAAGGGAAGATAACTAAGAATTGTCATGAGAGCAGGTGCTATGAGCCAAGCATGTTCTCTGCCCCTTTGGAGCAGCTGGATCATAAACCAGCACTCGTTGAACAGTGAAAGTACTGGCAGGGAAAATCTAGCAGGGTGAGGGGGCCAGGGAGTGGCTGGGAGGAGGCTGCAGGTCATCGGGGAAGGTGGCATGGATGTGTGAAGGGAGCTGGTGCCTGCATGCACGGAAGAAGAGCTCTCTGAGCACAGGGAACAGCAGCTGTCAAGCCCCTTTTGAACGTCCTGGAAACATTCAGGAGGCCAGTTATCTAATCCTCATGATTGCCCTGCGAGCGAGGTATGATTATCCCCATTCCCCAGAGAAGGAACAGGAGACTCAGAGAGGCGTGCCAAGATCACAGGAGGCGTAAGCGGCAGAACTAGAATTCCAAGCCTCCTTCTCAGCAAAGGGGCCAGGGGTTACTGCCCTCGGAGCTCCATGGGGAGGCACAGAGCAGGAGAAAGGGATGCACGCTGCCCAGTCGAAGGCCGGATCCCTCCAGACTGGTCGTGGATCTCAGAGAGGTTTCATCTCCTGCCGGGGGCCCCCTGTCCGCAGCACTCATGGACCAGTGATGCCTGTTCGTCCACCTCCCAGCTGATGAGGGAGCAGGCAAAAGAAGGGCAAGCGGGAGAGGACGATGCTGGGAGGTGACTTTGCGCTCTTCTGGGCACCTCTGATCCAAAGCTCCTCCCCACAGGTGTGAATGCTGCGTAGAGACCTAGACCGCCCAGAGAGACCCTCCTCCAGAGTGTGCCCCCTGCCTATGCCTGCCTGGCCTTGTCCCCACTCAGCCCCCAGGACCCAGCCCATGAAGAGCTCCCGGTGTCCTGGACCAGGCGGAGGCCCAGGATGGGCCTTGGTAACCGGGGGTGCCAAAGCAGGCCAGCCCTCACGGGCACCAGGCCAGACCCCGAGGCCCGGCCAAGTGCAAACAGCATGCTTGGCGCCCAGATACAGGCGCGTTAGAGCGGGCAGGCTGCCCACTGCCCCCGTCACAACAAACTATCATCTCCGCCCTGCTCGAGGGGCCCAGGCAGCCGGCACCTCCGCTGGGAGCAGGGGACTGCAGGGGAGGCCTCCTCCCTCCACCCACCCAGGCCATGGGCAGTGGGAACCTCCGAGGCCGAACGCGGAGCGGCCAGAGGCCAGCAGCTCAACAGGGCGCTAAGCAGAGGGGAGTGGGTGGGAAATTGAGTGGGGAAGGGTGGGCTGGATGGAGCCAAGTCACGAACTTTCCAGCATGACGTGCGAAGTCGAGCAAGGGAGAGTGAGACCTCCCCAGCGCCAAGGAGAAGGTGGAGATGGCAGCGTGGCAAGAGGCGCAATCCTGTCTGCCTCCATCAGGGGCCCCAGGGGTCTCCCAAGCCTCCACTGTCGGCTTCCAAAGGGGCAACAGTGATTTCTTCCTGCCACAAGCCACCTGGTGGCTACTGAGTACCTGCAATCTACAGGTGTACTGAGAAACTGATGTCACTGAAAAACTTTGATTTGCTTTAATTAAGTCTTAAATTTAGGGCCACCTAAATTTGGCCACCTGATGTGAAGAACTGACTCAGAAAAGACCCTGATGCTGGGAAAGATTGAAGGCGGGAGGAGAAGGGGACGACAGAGGATGAGATGGTTGGATGGCATCACTGACTTGATGGACGTGAGTGAACCAGGAGTGGGTGATCGACAGGGAAGCCTGGCGTGCTGCAGTCCATGGAGTCACAAAGAGTCGGACATGACTAAGTGACTGTACTGAACTGAAATTTAGGGACTTCCCCAGTGGTCCAGTGGTTGAGTCTGCCTTGCAATGCAGGGGATGCAGGTTCGATCCCTAGTCCGGGAACTAAGATCACGCCTGCCGCGGAGCAACTAAGCTCACATGCCACAACTAGAGAGTCCACGTGCTGCACGAAAGACCCCACGTGACACACGGAGATCTCGTGTGTCGCGACTAAGATGCAACACAGCCAGATAAATAAATATCTTATATTAAAAAAAATCTTAAACAGTTACACGTGACTGGCGATCACCATATCGGGCAGTACCCACTCCAGTGTTCTTGCCTGGAGAATCCCAGGGACGGGGGAGCCTCGTGGGCTGCCGTCTATGGGGTCGCACAGAGTCGGACACGACTGAAGCGACTTAGCAGCAGCAGCAGCAGCAGAGATTTACAACATCACCAGTCCTTAAACCAAGCCTGGAGGGAGGGTGGTTTTCATTTGACACAGGAGGAAACTGAGGCTTGCCTAAAACCACACAGCGGGTGAGCTGCACAGAAGAAATCAGAACCCAGGCCTGGCCCCTCCACTGCGCTCCCATCCAGGGTCATTGTCAACTTTGGCACAGACTTACGGAAATCATATGTGCGTGGGCGATAAGGCTGCCCAGTTAATCAAGACATCAATCTCTTGCTTTTGGCCCGAATTCTGTCAGCTACACCGGTTATCACACGCTGACCAGACAGACCATTTATAAAAGTCTTTGATTTCTCGACATAAAGAAAAGGCAGAATGACGATGGAATAATCTTGGTGGTTGAGGAGCCAAGTCTTTGAGAATGCTGGGAATCTTCAGTGACATACAGCTGGGCTTGGCCTTCCTGCTTCATCGCCCCAGACCCCACGCAGCCCCCCAAGGCTCCTGAGACCTGGATGACGCTCTCACACAGCACATCTTCCTGCCTCTGAGTCTCTACATATGCTGTTCCCTCCTCTCAGAATGCTGTTCCTCTGTCTCCCAGTCTAAGCTGCTCATCCATCCTTCAAGGCCTGGCTTAACTACCATCTCCACTCTGAAGTCTTTCTGGACCCCCCACAAAGACATCTTTCTCCCCCATACATCTGTAGGACTTAATTTCTACCTCTTAGAGGGCTAGAGATTTGGTCTTAATTATAGCCACTTGAGTAAATGGTTCTACTCTCTTGTTAGAACCAAAGTTCTTTGGGGATAAACACCAGGTTGAGTTTTTTCCACCGTATTTATATATGATAAACTATATATATGTGTGTGTATATATATATATTTAACCCTTAGACGCTTCCCAATACCAAGTAGAGGCTAGTGGATAATAAACAATATTTACTAACTTGAATTGAATAAGTGGCTTAGGCTTCCCTAGTGGCTCAGATGGGAAAGAATCTACTTGCCAATGCAGAAGACCCGGGTTCAATCCCTGGGTCAGGAAGATCCCCTGGAGATGGAAGTGACCACCCGCTCCAGTATTCTTGCCTAGGAAGCCCCATGGACAGAGGAGCCTGGCGGGCTGCAGTTCGTGGGGCCGCAAAGAGGTGGACACAACTGAGCAGCTCAACAGCAACAACACCACAGTGCTTAAAAGTCTGGGGGCACAGTTTCTTACGGCTCTGCCCTAATCCATGCTCCTGACAGGCAAGTCCCTTCCTTGCTCTGGACCTCAGTTTGTACAACGGGAAAATGGGGGCAACGATAGTGCTCACCTGTGGGAGAGCGTTACACCTATTCAACAAATACTATGCGCCAGACACTCGACCAATATTTTCTTCTTAACAACCTCACGATATGGGTAGTACCATCAATATCACTCTCCCTATTTTATAGAGGAAACTGAAAGTGAAATTAGACAGATAACAGAGTGATGCAAGCCAGGTGCTTAGCACAGCACGTGGCATGTGGTAACTGCTAAACTGTACTTCCTGATGGTCCCGTGGTTAAGAATCTGCCTGCCAACCACGGGTTCCATCCCTGGTCCGGGAAGATCCCACAGGCCGCGAAGCAACTAAACCCATGTGCCGCAACTGCTGAGCCCGTGCTCTCGAGCTTGTGCTCCACAATAAGAGAAGCCACTGTGATGAGAAGCCCGTGTCCACAAGCAGAGAGGAGGCCGCGCGTGCCGCAGCTAGGGAATCCCTGCGCAGCAGCGAAGACCCAGCACAGCCAATGACAGGGTAGTTAATTTAAAAAAAAGGAAAGTGTAGCAATGCTTTCCCCCGCCCTGTGTAATGAAGGCTCTAAACAACTGGGAGAAATTTAAGATATTTTCCCAGGGCTGGGAAGTTGGTGATGGACAAACTCCGGGAGTTGGTGATGGAGAGGGAGGCCTGGCGTGCTGCAGTCCACGGGGTCGCAAAGAGTCAGACATGACTGAGCGACTGAACTGAACTGAACTGGGTACACAGATGTTCCTCCAAATATTTGCTACTAGACTGACTCAGTCCCCAAAGTACCAGTGATAGAAGGGGTGACCCTAACCGAGCCCAGGGAAGCTCCTATTCTAACCCCCTGCTCCCCAGTCTGCCACAGACATAGCAGAAAACCCTCTCCTGCTCTCGCCTTCCCCCAAGGATGGGAAATGTGAAGTGACTCTGGGGAGATGGCTCAGGGCGAGCAGAGCTGACCCCATGGGTAAATGGATTGAGTCTCAAAGGCGAGGGATGCTCCTGGCATTCTCCAGTCCTTCTAAGAGCTTGGACACCCCATTCCTCTCCCCAGGCCCAGTCCAGACCAACAGAAGGGAAGGCGGAGAATAGAAAGAGAATCCACACTCATAGAGTTTCTACGTTGGCCATCTCTCCCAGTTTTCACAACTGTCAAATGAGAACTCATACACCGTGGGGGTGGTTTTCAAGTTAAAATGAGACAATGCATGCTGAGTGGAACTTCTTCCATCTTTAACATGAAGGGGACTCAGCAGGGGGTCTTGTTAGTGTACAGATTCGGGTTCAGTAGTTAATCTACGGCCATACCACCCTGAGCACGCCTGATCTCATCCGATCTCAGGTTCATTAGGCTTGGGTGGGGCCTGAGACTCTGCATTCCCAACAAGCTCCCAGGTGAGGCCCAAGCCGCTGGGGTGTGGGCCACCCTCTGGGTTACGTGGACCAGAAGGGGACTAGAACAGTACTTTGCACACAACAATCCTCGATGAAAGCTAGCTGTACTTTTTCTTTTAAAGATGTATTCCCTAGGGGATTGGGGCCATTATTTCACCCCGAGGACACTGAGGCCCAGTGAGGTTGAGACATGGCCACCACAGAAGACCTGGGCTCCAGGCAGAAGTAGGAGTCAAGATCCATCTTTCCCATGCATCACACCACCCCAAGCCCCCCTACCCCCGCCTCGGGGGCAGCGAGAGAGACCTGGGGTGAGGACACACCATGGCCGTCCGCCCCGTAGACGGCCCCTGCTGGGCCAGCCAGGCCTCTGGACATAAGCCCAGCTCCCCCCAGAGAGGCCCTGGGCCATCGCCTGTACTGCCCCGGCGGCAGCTTCCAGCAGCCCCCCCTCCATCGCCTTATAAAGCGGCCCGCGCTGCTCTTTTTCAAGCCGCAGTTTCATTTTATATGGAGTGAACCAACCGCGTTCTCCCTGCAGCCGCGGCCTGACTGCTTCACACATTCCTTCTCGAGCAACATTACCTAATTTAACCATGGTCCCTGCTCTCCCCGCTCAAAATAGCAGCTGCCAGTGGGGGAAAATGCCCTAATGCTATCAAAATAAACAATTCTCCCTCCTCACCCACTCTGGGCGGGCGCCAGCCTCGGGACCCAGCCCGGGGAGGAGCGGGGGCTGGGAGGGCCGAGGTGGGCCTGGACGGACGCCCCCTTCTCCGCATCCTTCCAGCCCGCTCACGGATGTTCCTCGGACACTCTCTCATGTGTGTTCCCGGGAGCTCCCCATTCCTTTCCCTGGCCCAAAGCCGCCAAATGTTGCCCTGGTTACCCAAGACTGGGATTCAACTTTCACTTTTTCCTAATAATAAAAACTATAGTGGGAAGGATTGCGATCATTCTTCCCCAGGTATTCATTATGAGCTCAATACTTCCCACACCTTGGCCCACTGACACCTGCAAAGTAGGGATTCCATCTTCTCTCGTTTCAGATGAGGAAATGGGTGCTCAGGAAGGTGCAGAGACAAGCCCCCGTCACAGAGCCCAAAGGTGGCAGAGGAGAGACTGGAACCCAAGCCCAGCTGCCCCAGAGCCCGAACCATCTGCCCCCTTCTAGCTGGGACACCTCTGCAGGGTCGGCACCCGGGTGAAGAAGAGCGAAAGGGGTTTTTGATGCTGGACGGGGCCTGCTCACCGGCTGATGCCAAACCCCAGGGGCCGGTCACACACTGGCTCCCGTTCCACCCAGGCTGTGTGAGCCCTGAGTCTGTCCCTAGAACTCCAGGGGCAGAGGCTGCCTGTCAAGCTGCGATTCCAAGTCCCCGCTGCCTGCTCCCTTCACCCCACAGGCCTCAGAGCAAGGCGGCCACCTTCATGCAGGGGACTCCCAAGGGCTGGCATACCTCAGGGGCAACCAGCAGCTAAGGAGCTGGGAGGGCGGGCCTCCCCACACTCCCCCAACTCCCCTGCGCTCTTAACACACAGAATAATCATTAACCAGGGCAGAGCACCGCACCCCGCCATGGCCAGAAGCTCCAGGCCCCTTCCCACCTGAGGAATTCTGGGGCCACTTTCCCAGCCACAGTACCGGGGTACTGAGGCTCCTGGTACAGGGCAGGGGTGACTGGGATAAGAAAGACCTAATCTGATGGCACTAGGGCAGGGTCCCAGCAGGTGCCTGGGGGGCACTTAGGAGCATCTGGGGCCTCTGTACTCCGAGCCCCTCTTGTCCTGCTCCTTACTCCAAATCACGAAGATCCCTCAGTGGAAAGCATTGGACGAGACAATGGACCTGGGGCTGGGAGCCCCTTCAAAGGGCAGGGAGAGGCTGAACAAAACTAGGCCCCAAGGTTTACCCAGGACGAAGTACCAGGGGCAGTCATGAAGGCAGAAAAAGAAAATTCACAAAATAATAGTTCCTGTCATACACCAACTGCCTGTTCTGGCTGGAGATGATTTATACGATGTCTAATCTTTACTAAAACCTGGCAAAGACGGTTATTACCATTCCCAGCTGATAGCTGAAGGCTAGAGAGGTTAAGTCCCCAGCCCAGGGTCACAGAGCAACAAGTAAGTCTCCCCCTCCCCCAGGAGGTCACTCAGAGAATTCCCCTCAACTACTCAGGTGAAACCTAGGTGAGGCCCCGGCAGGCTGGAAGCTTTGATCTTATCACACATTCCTGCCCCAGCCATCCCAGTCCTTGTCCCCTCCCCACCTCCTCCCACCCAGGAGGCGAGAAACCAGGCCGACTTAACCCTTTCCTCCCATTGTGTGCTGGTGCTTAGCACTTAGTCGTGTCCGACTCTTTGCGACCCCATGGACTGTGTAGCCCGCCAGGCTCCTCTGGGCATGGGGATTCTCCAAGCAAGAATACTGGAGTGGGTTGCCATGCCCTCCTCCAGGGGATATTCCTGACCCAGGGATCGAACCCAGGCCTCCTGCATTGCAGGCGGATTCTTTACCGTCTGAGCCACCAGGGAAGCCCTTTTCCTCCCACTGCTTCAAACAAATCCAGGCCTGAGCTGATCTCTCCCTCCTTCCGGTTCCCCAGAAGAGTTGGGGTAGAGAAAACAGGACGGGAAGCGGAAAGCAGGAGGTTCAGCCCTACTCCTCTCACGCAACCCCGCAGGACCGCAAAGCTGAGCCCCAGTGGCAGCTTCTGTCTCTCCTGAAGCAAAATAACCAGGCACTTCCCCGGTGGGCCAGTGGCTAAGACACCACGCTCCTGGTGCAGGGGGCCTGGGTTCGATCCCTGGTCAGGAAACTAGATCCCACATGCTGCAAGTAAGAGTTTGCACACTGCTACTAAGAGATCCTGCGTGCTGCAACCAAGACCTGGCACAGCCAGATAAATAGACAAAAATAAATGAAACAATATAACCAGGCTTAGTATAAATAAGCCTGGCTGTTCCCCACATCCATGAGCTCAGCTGAGACTCATTGCAAAAGCGGCCTGCTCTCCTCTCTGCATCTTCTCCCCTGCCCTAGCCCGGAGGTGGGGGGTGGAGGGTGGGGGCTGTCTCCCCAAGACCCCTCTTCCCACAAACTACCTGGAGGGAAACAGACAATAACTAGAATAACAAATGGGGACAGAGACAAAGTCACAAAGACCCCCGAAGTCTCCTAAAGGTCGTGTGGCCCTAAACAGCTGCTCCTGAGCTCTTAGAAGACTCTGCCTTGAAAGCAGCCCCCTTTATTGGCTGACCCTCCCTTTATTGACTAATCTCCCTGATCAAACTAGAAGCTCCTTCCAACCATGCTTACTGTTCATACCTAACACAAGGCTGGGCATAGAGCTGGCACTCCATAAATGTTTGCTGAATGAGTGAATGAATGAATGAAAAGCCCCATGCTGCATCTGGGGAAATCAGGCTCAGAGAAGGTACGCGACTAACCCTGGATGGCACTGACGGGCCCGGAGTATAGGAATCCTGTGACTCCTAGCGGAGCGCTCACTGGCTAAGCAGACGTTGTCAGGGTCCCTAGATCTTAGCTCAGCTGCAGCTGAACTGATGTGGGCTGACACTGCAGGAGGGACCCCAGGTCCACAGGGAGGACAGGAGAGGCATTAGGAAAGCCTAAGGGAGCAGGGAGCCTTCTCCATCTCCTAGCCCAGGGCCTGGCACACGTGGGCAGCGAGTCAGTGAAGGGAGACACGAGACTGGTAAGATGCCAGGCTTTACCACCAAGTCTTGAGGACAAGCTAACCGTTTTCTCCAAGAACTCAACTTCCCCTTCCTCTGAGTGGGGAAGTGGCCCAAAAGCAAGAAAGGAGCCCATTATATAGGTAGGAAGAGTGAGATCCGGGGAAGAGGGTCAGTAGTTGGCTGGCAACCAAGTAGAAGACCAGGCCTTGACCTCTTGCCTCCTGATCTGACCAGTCACAGGCAGTGGACTGGAAGGCATGTCACCTCAGCTATCTTGGTGACTTCCTCACATTCTTTCCCAGCGTTAATGATTCCAACACCAGGCCGGGGCCTTCCTGCTCACGCGTTGGACAACAATGCAAACCCAGGGACGATGGGGACAACTTCTGGCCCCTGCCCCGAATGCTCTCCCCCTCCACGGGCCAAATCCTCCTTGCTCTTAAAGCCCCACTTCCTCCAGAAAGTCTTTCCAGAGAACTCATGCCAAATTGATTTATTCCCTGACAGTCCGCTATTGTCTAGCCTGGAGTTGTGCTGGGTAATTGTGACTCGTGAGCCCTTCCTCTCCAGCAGGACCCGGAGCTGCTGGAGAGTAGGAGCCACGATGCTAACCTCTTCCAGGAGGACCGACAGAGCTGGCTTCCATGCCCACCTTCCCCTGCGCCGGGCTGTGTGATCTTGGGCAAGTCACTGCTCTCCTCTGAGCTTTTTCCCATCTGGGAAATGGAGGCATAATCCCAGCTGCGCAGGAAAGCTGATAATGCAACAGAACACTAGTACAATGTCTGGCGCACGCTCGGGCTTCAGGCAATGAATGGGTGAGTCAGTGAACGCGTGGATGAATCCTTCATTCCTCTGCTGCGCAAAGATGGTCAGACGACACAGTTTGGGACTTGTCTATAGATTCTGCTCCCAGCTGCGTCCCTAGAGACGTGGGCACAGGGTTGGCTCAGAGCAGCAAAAACCCGCCGAACTCCAAACAGAGGAAAACCTACAGACCTCAAAAGGAGCTTGGGACCCAATCGAGAAGGATCCAGGTTCCAAAAGGTCTCAGGCCCCAGGAAAGTCAAACCCACCTGCTTGTGGAATGTCGTCACTAAACAGAGCTGGAGGCCCAGGGGCAAAAGGCACCCAAGTCTGAGAATGGGAAGGAGCTGGATAAGGCCACATGGTAGGTACGCTGCTTGCTGTACCCTCTGCCAAGGCCAGTCCGGTCCACCTCCTCCAGGCAGCCTGCCGTGACTATGCCAGCCCTCCCAGATCGTCCTCTCTCTCCCCAGAACAAGCCAGACCCACTTGGGAAGGGGCAACAAGTCTGGAGTCACACAACATGGGCTGTGTTCCCAGCTGGGCCATGTACTGAACGAATTACTTGGGCCAGCCATGCCCCCTTTTGGTGCCTCAACTTTCCGTTCTGCAAAATGGAGATGATAATGCTAACATCAAAGAGGCTGCTGCGAGGGGACTACGCTGGCAGGCCAGCGGGTGAGACTCCGCGCTCCCAGAGCAGGGGGCCGGGGCTTGATCTCTGGTTGGGGAACTAGATCCTACACGCTGCAACTAAGACACAGCACAGCCAAATAAACTTTAGAAAAAGATTAAAAACCGCTGTGAGGATTGGATTATATAGGATAATGTCCGAGACAGCCCGGGCGTGGCTAAGAGGTGGCGACTTTAATTAGAAGGTGCGCTGGCTGATGTCCTGGGTGACTGAGGTCCCTGGGGAGGGCACCCTGGAAGTCCCAGGGCACACAGACTGGTCTGTCCTCAGGAAATCATCGGTCTCTTCCTCTGGCTGAAGGGTCACAGGATGGCAAACAGCAGCAGGGGAAGAAGAGCTGTTAAGTGCCAGAGGCCACTGGGGCTGCGATTTATGGGAGAATTTCAGAGCATCCAGTTCAGCGAGGGATCCAAGAAGAGATATGATCCCAGTTCCCAACTATTTGAAAACTGGAAATGCCAAACAAGGAGATGGATGAGTCAGCTGGGGTGAGAAAGGGAGGCCAAGACCTGGGGCGGTGGAGCGGGGGCGGGGAGGCAAGGCTGGCTCTTTGGGGGTGAGTTCTGTCTCTTATACACATCTCACGCGTTGGACAACAATGCAAAAAATGGTAAAAAATGAAACACCTGGACGTGCCCCACCGACCCCCTCCAGTGTAGAAGGGGCAGGGCTCTACCCAGCAGTCCAAGGCTAAAGGCTCAGGGAGGTGGGGAGAGCTTCCCTTTAGTCCTGCTGTTTCCGAGGGGCCAGGGGAGGCAGATTTAAAGTTGTGCAACCCCAACCACCCCCGCAACAGACCTGCCGCAGGATTCCCCAGGGCTCCCTGGCCAAGGTCCTGCCCTCTCCAGTGGGTCTGGGCGGGGGTAGGGGGGGTGGGAGATGGAGCCCCAGGGAGTCTCCCTCCACCATTCCCATTAAGATGCAAGAACATCCCTTCTGCACCCATGGGAGCCACTTGGCCACACCTCCTGACACGCAGGGCCCACCAACTGCACACATCTATGAAGGGGACAAGGCGTCCACAGGCTCCAGCCTTTCCCAGGCCACACCCTGGGGCGTGCCCCCCTCCTTCTCCCCTCCAGGAAGGAGCAATCAGGGTGAACTCTGTTCTGCAGCTGCAGCCTCAGTGGGGGAAGGGGGGGCCGGTGACCGATCAGATGCAGCTACATCCGGGGCTCACGGACTGGGAAGGACAGGCAGAGGGAGCAGGGATGATCCCTTAGCCTGGTCGTTCATTCAACAAGCCCAGAGCAGGCCCTGGGTCAGGAGATGGCAGTAGCTGTGATCGGGAGGAGGTGTATCAGGCTGGGCACTGGGAACCCTGAGTCAAATAGCACTCCGGCTGTGCCCTCAGCAGGAACTGGGCTAATAAAACAGCCACCAACTGTCAAACACTCGCACGTTCCAGGTAGGCATCTGCTTGGTCTCATATGCACCTGGGAAATAGACATCGTGATCCCTATTTCTGACCTGAGGCTCAGAGAGATGAAGGAACCTGCCCAAGGTCACACAGCCAGGTAGGGGTGAGCCAAGACTCGAAGGCAGGACGCCCCGAGCCCACACATTTCCCTTGACCACAGAGAAAGGGGCTCTGAGTCCAGCAAGGGCACAGACAAGGGAGGATGGCCAGGTGGGCACTCTGGCTTGTCCTACACGTTTCAAGTCTCAGCTGAGAGCGGCAGCTAGGAAGAAGAGCCTTCCTGCATCCAGGGACCAGGAGCAGCCCCTTCCCAAGCCTGGCAAAGAGCTTGGGTCTTCTTGGCCTGCTGGCTTCTTCATAAGTGTTCACCTACTATTGTCCAGCAGCCTAACACCAGGCAAACTGCAGTGAGCAAAACTGAGTGCCTGCCCTCATGGCGCTTCCATTCCAGGTGGGGAAGACCGTGAATTCTAACTAAACACATAAATATACAAGCTGTGAACTTAGGCTGGGGGTTCCCAAGGATCAGTGTGTGTAGCTTCGTTCAGCAAGAACCCCACCCCTGCCCCTACAGGCCAATGCAAAGTTTCCAACTGGGAGCGGGGGCAGGGAGATGCCCTAGCTGCGAGTCCAACACTGTCCCCACCCCCATGGTCCCCTCCATCTCCTGCCGGTCTCCGTCCTCCTCCCAAGCCTGCTCCTGAGGGAGTCCTCCCACCCCAGTTAATGGCAGCTCCATCTTTCTGATGCTCAAGCCAAAACTTACGGAGACATCCAAGGCCTCTCTTTCTGTCCCCTCCCTGTGAGTCCAACACTGTCCCCACCCCCATGGTCCCCTCCATCTCCTGCCGGTCTCCGTCCTCCTCCCAAGCCTGCTCCTGAGGGAGTCCTCCCACCCCAGTTAATGGCAGCTCCATCTTTCTGATGCTCAAGCCAAAACTTACGGAGACATCCAAGGCCTCTCTTTCTGTCCCCTCCCTGGCCAAGCCCAGTCCATCAGCAAATCCTGTCAATCCTATTTTCAAAATACACTCAGGATTCAACCACCTCCTTGGTACAAGCTCCCATCACCGAAAGGCATCACTGAAGGGCTGGGTCGCGGCCTCCCTGCTTTTGACCTTGACGCCCTACACTGCCTTCACATAGCAACCAGAGGGATGCCTCATCTCATCCCGAAGCAAACCCGGAGCCCTTCCGGTGGCCGACCTGCCTACCAACCCTCACTCAGGCTGCTTCCACAACGTGCGTGCATGCAAAGTCTCTTCAGTCGTGGCCGACTCTTTGCAACCCTATGGACTGTAGCCCTCCAGGCTCCTCTGTCCACAGGATTCTCCAGGCAAGAATACTGGAGTGGGTTGCCATGCCTGCCTCCAAGGAATCTTCCTGACCCAGGGATCGAACCTGTGTTTCTTATATCTCCTGAACTGGCAGGCACCACCTGGGAAGTTCCTCAGTGTTTCGTGCAGATACATCCAGCACACCTCCGGGCCTCTGTGATCACCACTCCCCCACCTTCCTCTAGATGCCTTCGGAATCACAGCCTCAGCTGCAGATCACTCTCTGTCCTCTTCCCGACTGTATTCTCTCTTCCAAACACATCTCCACCTGCCATAAATAGTTATTCTCTGTCTCACTGCACTCGCTACAATGCACGTTACTCAAGGGGAGAGAACCAGACTCTTGTTCTTTGCTGCAACCTCTGCAGGTACAGGGTCAGATACTTAGAAGATGCTCAATAGATATTTGTGTAGTGAATTTTGAGTCTAACACTTAGGGATGTCAGGTTACAGAATACTGAATTGCATACATCAGTGTCCATTCATTCATCAACCTAGACTGCCAGACTGTGTGCCAGATACCCCCGAAAATCCAGTGCAACAGAGAAACGAGGCGCCCTCCCCCGGGGCTCAGGGACAGGGCTCCAGCAGGTGGCCAGGAGCTGGCTCTCAAGACCTCTCACGATGTCACGGGTCCCCCCAACCCGGGGTGATGTGGGGATCCCTGTAGCTCTGGCCCAGGTGAGCATCAGGGAAAGGAGGGGAGGGTGGGTTTTAGGGGCGGCTGCGACTCGAAGGCCCCACATGGCCTGGCCTCAAAGAGCTGCCTTGTTCCCAGGACTTTCATGACGGTGCCCCTGGCCCAGCCACCCCAGCAGCCACTCGCCACTCCCTGCTCAAGGCCGCTATTGACATGGACCTGACGCCACCAGGCTGGGCAGCGAAGCTGGCGGCTCCCCGCGAAGTGAGTTCCACACATTCTTCTGGGTTTCAGTCAGCCAGCTCTGGGCGCTGGGGCGGCCAGCAAGCCCCAGCCAGGCCCTAGGAGCAGGAGGGGGCCACAAGGGCCAAGCCCGGGCTTAAGGCAGCATTCCAGCAGGGCCGGGACCCTCAGCCCAACCTCCTGCTTCCTGGCAGGAGGGAGAGGAGGGGAAGGCTAGGGCGGGCCCCGGGAGCAAAAGTAGTGGGTTCCGAAAGCAAGGGCAGTGGGCTTCGCAGATCCCTGGGAGGCTGCTAGGGGACGGGGACACGTTCGCCCTCTCCGCCTCCAGCCCGAGCCCTCACGGCTGCGAGTGGGCTGGGGTGGGGGGCAACCGGCCAGCGCTGGGAGTCAGTTCTTCCCACATGCCCCCAGTGGTCTGAGGGTCCAGAACCCATATGCCTGGCCTCCAAGTGGCTTCTGAATCATCGCTCCAGATCTTTCCACATCTTGGGCGGCCCCTCACCCTCCCTCCGCTCCCAAGGCCAGGCAGCCCTGAGGCCTCTGCAGGCTCACCCAGCACCTTCAGCCCCCCGGGGAGCAGGCAGCGGAGCCCAGTGAGAGCTCCACACAGGGCGCTGAGCCATTCTCCCCTCGCTTTCCACACAGGGAGGGGCCCAGCCTGGCCCACTCGAGGCCTTAAGGCCACGGGCTTAATTCAACTGTAGGGGCTCAGGGACTACTGGTGGGGAAATTAATTAAGAAGCCTACGAACACGCAGGTAAGCCCACAAATGACTATCCTAGAGTGAAGTCTTTCTCGCTCCCGCCAGGACAGGTGTCCCCAGGAGGCCCCGGGGACACTCCGGCACATCCATCCCGAGTGCTTCTGTCCCCAAGCCAGACCCCGTTCTTCCTTGCCCGAGGAAGCCCCCGCACCACCTAGGACCTGAGTCCTTTCATCAACATCAGTGATGACAGTTTTATCAACACCTACTGCCTGCCTGCCTGCTCCAAGCGAGCAAGGCCGCAGGCAGGGCATGTGGTTTCAAAGCCTGGCTCGTGGGGCCACCGAGTAGAGCGTGTGTCCGTGGAGCAGCAAGTCACACAATCTCTCTCTCTGCCTCAATCTTCCCTGCTTAGAAAGTGGTGGCTGTAGCTAGTAGCTCCAGCTTAATTCCTTCAACGGATGCATTTACTGCGTGCTTAGCACCGGCCAGGCATTAGGACACAGCAGCAGCGAGCAAAAGCACAGAAGGCTCTGCTCCCTTGAAGATTAACCCGGGGGGAGTGGGGAAGGTAGACGGGTAAATAGATACACATCGGACAGTGACAAGGAGAAACAGAGCCGAGGAAGAGGGCAGGGTAGTCAGGGACTGGAAGGATGCGAGGCACCGGGCCACACAGATATCTGCAGGACAAGCATTCTAGGCAGAAGGAACGGCAGGTGCAAAGGCCCTGAGGTGGGAGTGTGTCTGGAACGGTCCAGACACAGAGACTGGTACGGTTAGAGGGAGCGAGCAAGGGCGAAGCGGGCAGGGGGAGAGAGTCGAGAGGCAGAGGCGAGGGGTGCGGGTGGGGGCCAGATTAAGTCAGGGGCTGGGTTCTGACGTAAGCAATGTGGGGAGCATAGGGAGGTCCTGACTGAGCGGACAACATGCGATGATTTGTTGAGAAACTTCATGCCTGGCGGATGACAGAGGGCACGGACAAATGCGAACAATATCTGCGATTTTGTCTGGCCTGGTAATAACCCCAGACCACCCTCCCGACCGCTGCAAACCCTAAACCCAGTTACCTCCTGCCACCTTCCTTCCATCTGTCTCCCGGGCCGGCCTCAGGCCCGCAGGTCCCAACTTGCCTGCGCTCAGCCTATGGACAGGCCCGGGCTGAGCCAGCTGGGGGCCAGGACGCCCCAGACACCAGGAGCTTGGCCTGGGACATGTGAGGTGGGGGGGGGCGTCCATCTCTGCCTCCCACACCAGCCTCCACCTCCCTCTGCGGGCAGGCGTGCTCTGGAAATGTCCAGGGCACACTCACAAGCCCCTCCTGGTGGCAGATCTGGAGCAAGTGGGGGAGGACAGGGCGGCCGGTTTTGTCAAGGGGAGGGTTGAGGTGACTCGGGCCCTGAGGGCGGGGGAGGCTCCTCCAACCCAGCGGAGGCAGGAAACAGGTATCTCAGAGACTTCCCTCCTGAGCGCTGGAAAACACCACAATCACCCTCAAGAATCCTGTCTCTTGGCAGGGCTGGCCCCGCGAAAGGAAAGGCTAAGGCCCCAGGAGGAAGGAAGGGGGTCAGCAGGCCAAGGCAGGCCCTGAGTCACCAGGGCCTGGCCCCCTCCCCCAGCAAGCCTCCCCCACTGCTCTGAACTGAAATCACTCCCACGCTTAATCACAGACCACTGCTTCCTGTCTCCTGCCCCCAGTGAGGTCCTGAGCGCCTTAAGGACCACCTCCCCCTCCCCCGTCCTACCCTCACCCATTCAGTATGGGCTTGCAGACAAGAGCTGAAAGGTGCCGGGAGAGAAAGGGCAGGAGACAAGGAGAAGCCCAAGGCTGCCTAGAGCACAGGGACAGGACCCTGCCATCGCTTTACACTTACAACAGACTTCTTGCCCCCATTTATCAGATGTGGACACTGAGGCTCAGAGAGAAGAACTTGTCCCAGATCACACAGCAAGGAAGTGGCAGAGGTGAGATTCAAACTTAAGTCCATCATAAGACTCCAGAAACCAAGCTCTTTGAAGTCCTTCGACCCCCAGCCTTGGGTGGGACCAAGGAGACTGTAATCTCACAGGATCAGAGAGCTGCCTGTTCACCGGTCTCGGGTCTGGGGAAGTGCAGAGAGCGCCTGTTTTTGCTCACCCATAAACTCCCAGTTTACGGAGCACTGGTGCACAGGAGGTGCTTAGAAGAATCTACAGAATGAATGAACCCTGAACTTGCTGCCATGGAATGTTTAAAGAAGATGCTTCAATGTTTAAATGCTTAGAGAAGACGTGGTGAACGAACGAGTGAATGAGGACTGGCTGCAATCCGTGAATTTCTGTGGAAATTCCTCCCCCTCATAGCAAACAGCTCCTCCCCGCCCCCAGCCC
>SJYT01047644.1:0-24236 GCA_006410635.1 Cephalophus harveyi
TCTCTTTCAGAATTTTCCACAGTTTATTGTGATCCACACAGTCAAAAGCTTTGGCATAGTCAATAAAGCAGAAATAGATAAAAAAAATACTCTTTGTAGTATTGTTATGTATCTTATGTATTATTTGTATGTATCTTATGTATTATTATATATCTTATGTAGCAATATATAGTGTTATGTATGTTATGTAGCATTTTTATGTAGTATCTTTATGATTTTTAAAAATACTATCTTAAACCTATTTTATAGTAAGTATTGGTGCTATCTCACTCAGAGACAAACTCATACATAAGCAAAAGACAATTATATTTAATTGCAGATGATTTAAAAAATTTTTTTAAACTGGAGGATAATTGTTTTACAGTATTGTGTTGGTTTCTGCCATACATAAATATGAATCAGATTTAGGTATACACATATCCCCTCCCTCTAGAACTCCCTGCCACCCCTCCCGCCCCCAATCCCATCTTATCCCTCCAGGTTGTCACAGAGCAGCGGGTCTGAGCTCCCTGCATTAATTACAGATAATTCTTTAGCATGCAAAGCTAGCTGAAATTTTTGCTCTTAGGGTTAGTAAGTCTTTTCTTACTAATGGTAGATGTATAATGTGTGGCAATCTCTAGGGATGTTACCAGTATTTCAATTGTTCTGGTGGGATTCCAAATCTTTCATGCCATGTAACTTGCTTCAGTCACTGTAATGTAATGCAGAAGTCGAGTAGGAGTAAGGTGTTTCCTTTTGGGCAGAAGGTTTGGTGAGAGTATGTGGTAAGTCATGTGCCTGCTTCTGTACCACAGTAAAATTCATAGATGCAGATGTTCTCTCATCTCGAGTCCCTGAGTGAGCGTGAGACGGGGCAGAGTTGCTGCCAAGCTAAGAAACCAGTAGAGCAAGATTGAGAGATATATTTTTTTGTTTGAAGAATCCCAAAGTCAGGAATTGTTGCTATAGCACCATGTAGCTTATTCTGGGGGAAACTACAGCTTTCTCTAGCGGTTAGGGCAGTAACAGAATTGTGTGATGCAGAACTAACAGCAACTTAGCTATAGAGGCTATTGGATTGAAAATCACTTAACTCTAACATTACCTCTTCCCACTGCTTTACATTCGGGTAAGTGCAAACCACTCTAGTGGCTGAAACTCTCTTTCCTACCACTTTTTGGACACTCCCAAGACTTAGAAATAAACAGATTGACCTGGGGTCCACTGGGGAAAGAGAATCAGATTTAGTGATTCGATGTGAAAGACTTAATGGTGGGAGGGGTCATGCTTACTGGAATCCATGTTAGAAAAAAATGAACATTTCTCTAAAGTGAGTTGTAAGGATTTCTAAATCAGTTCTGAGGTTTGATGATTCAGTAAGTTCATATTTTTGCATATTGAGGATCTGTTATGAAGTAAAACTGTAAGACTTACAAAGAAGCAAATTGCAAGAACAAAAGGGCCACACAAGACAAACACTCCTAATTATCAAGTCACATTATGTAGGTTTTTCACAAAGTCCCTTCTGTGATTTTTCTCAGATATTTTGTTAACTTAACCCTAGTAGCCTCAAAGATGGATGAAATCTCAATAAATTGACACCATTGTGTTAAAAATCTACATTAACTACTTGTCATATTATTATAGTTTGATGACTATATCATAATCATCAAAAACCTTTTTTAGAGAGTCTGAGATGCAGTACTTTTGTGCAGTCTCAAAAATTACAGAATGATCTCTGTTTGTTTACAAAGCCAACCATTCAATATCACACTAATCCAAGTCTATGCCACAACCACTAATACCGAAAAAGCTGAAGTTGAATAGTTCCACGAAGACCAACAAGAACTTCTAGAACTAACACAAAAACAAGATGCCCAATTCAACATAGGGGACTGGAATGCAAAAGTAGGAAGGCAAGAGATACCTAGAGTAACAGGCAAGGTTGACCTTAGAGTACAAAATGAAGAAGGGCAAATGGTGCGTTTTGCCAAGAGAACACACTAGTCATAGCATACACCCTCTTCCAACAACACAAGAGATGACTCTACACATGGAGATCACCAGATGATCAATACTGAAATCAGATTGATTATATTCTTTGCAGCCAAAGATGGAGAAACTCTACACAGTCAGTAAAAACAAGACCGAGGCAAATGGTGCGTTTTGCCAAGAGAACACACTAGTCATAGCATACACCCTCTTCCAACAACACAAGAGATGACTCTACACATGGAGATCACCAGATGATCAATACTGAAATCAGATTGATTATATTCTTTGCAGCCAAAGATGGAGAAACTCTACACAGTCAGTAAAAACAAGACCGGGAGCTGACTGTGGCTCAGATTATGAAAAATTCTTATTGCAAAATTCAGATTGAAATTGAATAAAGTAGGGAAAACCACTAGACCATTCAGATATGACCCAAATCAAATCCCTTACGATTATACAGCAGAAGTGAGAAATAGATTCAAGAGCTTAGAGCTAATAGACAGACTGCCTGATGAACTATGGACAGAGGTTCCTAACATTGTCCAGGAGGCAGTGAAAAAACCATCCACAAGAAAAAGAAATGCAAAAAGGCAAAATAATTTTCTGAGAAGGCCTTACCAATAGCTGAGAAAAGAAGAAAAGTGAAAGGCAAAGGAGAAAATGAAAGATATACCCATTTAAATACAGAGTTCCAAAAAAATAGCAAGGCGAGATAAGGAAGCATCCCTCAGTGATCAATGCAAAGAAATAGAGAAAAACAATAGAATGGAAAAGACTGGAGATCTCTTCAAGAAAACTAGAGATACCAAGGGAATATTTCATACAAAAATGAGCATCAATAAGGGACAGAAATGGTATGGACCTAATGGAAGCAGAAGATATTAAGAAGAGGTGCCAAGAATACATAGGAAAACTATACAAAAATATCTTAATGACCCAGATAACCATGATGGTGTGATCACTCTCCTAGAGCCAGACATCCTGGAGTGTTAAGTCAAGTGGGTCTTAGGAAGCATCACTAAGACAAACAAAACTAGTGGAGGTGATGGAATTCCAGCTTAGCTATTTCAAATCCTAAAAGATGATGTTGTAAAAGTGCTGCACTCAATATGTCAGTAAATTTGGAAAACTCAACAGTGGCCACAGGACTGGAAAAGTTCAGTTTTCATTCCAGTCCCAAAAAAAGGCAATGCCAAAGAATGTTCAAACTACCACACAATTGCACTCATTTCTCACACTAGCAAAATATGCTCAAAATTCTTCAAGTTAGGCTTTAACAGCACATTAACTGAGAGCTTCCAGATTTTCAATCTGGACTTAGAAAAGGCAGAGGAAGCAGAGATCAAATTGCCAACATCCATTGGATCATAGAAAAAGCAAGAGAATTCCAGAAAAACATCTAGATCTTCTGCTTCATTGACTATGTTAAAGACTTTGACTGTGGGGATCACACCAAACAGTGGAAAATTCTTAAAGAGATAGGAATACCAGGCCGTCTTACCTGCCTCCTGAGAAATCTGTATGAGGATCAAGAAGCAACAGTTAGAACCAGACATGGAACAACGGACTGGTTCCAAATTGGGAAAGGAGTATGTCAAGGCTGTGTATTGTCACCCTGCTTATTTAATCATGTGATTAGATACAGAGTACATCATGTGAAATGCTGGACTGAATGAAGCACAAGCTGTAATCAAGATTGCCAGGAGAAATATCAATAACTTCAGATATGCAGATGACACCACCCTTATGACAGAAAATGAGGAGGAACTGAAGAGCCTCTTGATGAATGTGAAAGAGAGTGAAAAAGCTGGCTTAAAACTCAGCTTTCAAAAATGAACTTACAGCATCGTTCCCATCAGTTCATGGCAAATAGATGGGAAAACCGTAGAAACAGTGACAATCTTTATTTTCCGGGGCTATGAAATCACACTGATGGTGACTGCAGTCATGAAATTAAAAGATACTTCCTCCTTGGAAGAAAAGCTATTGCAAACCTAAGCAACATATTAAAAAGCAGAGACATTACTTCACTGTCAAAGTACGTCTAGTCAAAGCTTTGGTTTTTCCAGTAGTATGGGTGTGAGAGTTGGACCATAAGGAAGGCTGAGTGTTGAAGAATTGATGGTTTTGAACTTTGGTGTTGGAGAAGACTCTTGAGAGTCCCTGGACTGCAAGATCAAGCCAGTCAATTATAAAGAAAGTCAATCCTGAATATTCATTAGAAGATGTGATGCTGAAGTTGCAACTATAGTTTTGGCCACCTGTTGAAAAAAGCTGAGTCATTAGTAAAGAACTCTATGCTGGGAAAGATTGAAGGCAGGAAAAAAAGAGGATGCAAGAGGACTAGATGGTTGTATGGCATCACCAACTCAATGGACATGAATTTGAGTAAGCTCCCAGAGATGGTGAAGGATAGGGAAGCCTAATGTGCTGCAGTACATAGGGTCGCAAAGAGTCAGAGTCAACTGAACAACTGAACAACAGCAACATCTTAGTAAGAAGGTGATCTAGCATGTTCTTAGAAAGCACTGTACCCATTTTATTTAGATCCTAGTAATCATGTTGGAAGTAACAGTGCTTCTTTAATTCTGCATATAAACACATTGTGATTCATTCATAAATAATCATGCTTTCCAATTTGTTAATATCCACTTTTCCTTAGTAGCTTTCTGAAAGTTTCTTAAATGTGGTATTCATCTTTTTAGACAGTGCTTTTTTCCAGATATATATTTATATTCTGTCTTGGTTCTAGAAACATTTTTAGAGTCCTTTTCTACTTTTCCTCTGTCTAGAAAACAGTCATAAGATCAATAAAAAGTTGGTTAATTGGAAGGAATACAGAAGTTATAAAGTTACATCTTCTCTTAAAGCAGATAAATGAGACTGGAACATTGTGTATGATGCCAATGCCTCTCTCAATGTGCATGTTAAATACAAATATGGAAGCACTGGCACAGACATCTTGGGATCCACTTCTTAATTATCCATACTTTTGTTTTCCAATATTAACTTTGAAATTCTACATACTCCCTACTCTCAAGACTGCGTGACTTTCTTGTCTGGGACCCTACAGAATTTTATTCATAGCTCCATATATCAAATGTTTGATTGCCTCATACATGTGTGTAGTTTGTGTTCCATTAGTTTGTGAGCTTATTAAGGTCAATGACAATATCTGGTTTTCTTTGTTTTCCATGTGCCTGGTGCTAAACTTGACTCAGGGGAAGTGTTCAATAAATGAATCCTAATTGAAAGAATGAATGCATGAGTGAGTATTTTGTCTCCCCAACTATATGGCTTCTTAAGATCAAGAATGGTATCTTACACTTCATTGAATCTCTTCCTCAAATATCCTTTAGGACTGTCAAAATAGTTCAAAAAGAACAAGAGAGGATGAGGAAAGAAAGTCACACCCAGAGTTTTTCTTTGTTGCATTTAGATTTAGGAATCTTAGTTATCCTTTTTCTCTGTTGATAGCAAGGTGGGGGGGGGGGGAGTTAGAATAACATATTGTAGAAGCCAAGGTTTCATTTATGAGAGTATTGGTCAGGTTTACAGAAAACGGCCATAAAGTTCTCTGAGACATCTCCAATAGTGAGGTGACATCAATGTCCTCTTTCCTAGAATCTGGATGAGCTTATAATAGTTTCAACTACTAAGGAACACAGTAGAGAGGGCACTATGGAACTTTCAAGTGGACACCAGGAAAGGCTTCTGCCTCTTTCACTGCAAAGCTTGTTGATGGGATACTGAACTGCCATGTACAAAGTCTGACTAGTCTGAGACTTCCACTCTGAAGAAGCGAAACAGAATTTTCAATACACATTGACAGCTGGCCCTCAACAGGCAGTCTGAAAGGCTACCCAAGTCAAGATTCCACAGAACCTCAGCCCAAGCTAAAATCTGACTATGATCATCTGAGCGATCTGGATGAGAAGTCCCCAGCTTTACCCTTCTAAATTCCTCACTGACAAAACTGTGAACAACATAAAATGGTAAATCACTGTATCTTGGGGTATTTGTTGTGTAAAAAGAAGCAGATTCCACTGAGTTTTTTTCCATTGTTAGTGTTCTTTACTGGACTTGTGCTCAGTTGTATCACAGTCTTTGCGGCCCCATGCATCGTAGCCTATCAGGCTCCTCTGTCCATGGAATTTTCCATACAAGAATATTAGAGTGGGGTGCCATTTTCCTACTCCAGGGGATCCTCTTGACCCAGGGATTGAAGCTGAGTCTCTTGTGAATCTTGCATTGGCAGAAGGATTCTTTACCACTAGCACAACCTGGGAAGCTCCTTATTGGACTTAGACTCTTAATACACTGGCCATTCAAGATTCAAACAACTCTTGCTTGTTCAGAGAATAAAAGTGAAAGTGAAACTCTCTCAGTCATGTCCGACTCTTTGTGACCCCATGGATGACATAGTCCATGGAACTCTCCAAGCGAGAATCCTAAAGTGGGTAGCTATTCCCTTCTCTAGGGGATCTTCTCAACCCAGGGATTGAACCAGGTCTCCCATATTGCAGGCAGATTCTTTACCAGCTGAGCCATGAGGGAAGCTAGAAATACTGGAGTAGATAGCCTATTCCTTCTCTAGGGGATCTTCCCAACCCAGGAATCAAACTGGAGTTTCCTGCATTGCAGGCAAATTCTTCACCAGCTGAGCTACCAGGGAAATGCATCAGTAAAATAATCTGAGGATAAGGAGCAAAATTATCAGAGGATAAGTCATCAATAAAAAATGAATTTTGTTAATATAGGAGCAATTCTAACTGGGAAGAGTTCTTAGGCCCACATCTGAAGATCAGAATCTTTCACTTAGAGTGTGACTTTCTCAAGTCATTTCAACTTGTTGGCCTCAGTTTCTTCATCTGCAAAAATTGTTTTAAGATAGAAATTAAATGAATTAGATATTGGTAAAATTCCTTACATATCATAATGTGATAGTAAATGTTCACCAACTGTTTTTCTGAGGGAAAAAAGTCCCAATTTGCAGAAGCTGCCAATTTTTGTGGTGTAAAGAATCCCAACATGCACAATTTCATGCTGTTAATGTCACTGTGGTGTTGGAGAAGACTCTTGAGAGTCCCTTGGACTGCAAGGAGATCCAACCAGTTCATTCTGAAGGAGATCAGCCCTGGAATTTCTTTGGAAGGAATGATGCTAAAGCTGAAACTCCAGTACTTTGGCCACCTCATGCGAAGAGTTGACTTATTGGAAAAGATTTTGATGCTGGGAGGGATTGGGGGCAGGAGGAAAAGGGGATGACAGAGGATGAGATGGCTGGATGGCATCACCGACTTGATGGACATGAGTTTGAGTGAACTCCGGGAGATGGTGATGGACAGGGAGGCCTGGCGTGCTGTGATTCATGGGGCAAAGAGTCAGACACGACTGAGCAACTGAACTGAACTGAACTGAATGTCACTGAGCACCAAGGTGGGAAGGATTAAGTTTATTGAAATTTTCATTAATTATCCTAATTCCCAGCATCCTGACTCTTTTCTAAGTTTTTAGAATTTATTATTTATGCTATTAATTTGACATTTAAGTGCATCTTTATTTTAGATGTGCTTGATATTTATATCTCATTATTTTTAATTTAAAAATTATTCTGTAACTGATATTCATAGGTCTTATTTCTCAAGCTAGAACATAGGTTGTTTGAAAAGAAATTTTTGTGTTGTCCTTCTGTGTCTCCACTACATCTTGTCCTTTTTGAGTAGATGCTTATTAAATAGTTTTTTGTTTCTGTTTTTTCAGTGTGTAAATAATGTTTAACCATTTCCCTCAATTTCTCATGCTGAATAAATTCAGCCTAATATTTTTATTTACATTCATAGCTGGTGAACAGTAAGCCTATTTGGCTATATTTCTTGTAAGATGCTATTTTTTCTAAATGACATATGTCAGTTTTATTTACAGTTATTTTAAATTATAGATTTCAAATACAATAATAATTAACAAGGAAAGAAGTTGAGAAAGTGGAATGTTTGGTAGAGTTTTATATTAAGATAAATTCTTCAGGAAATCAGTTCAAAATGTTGCCTACTTTCTTCCAATATAAGTAATCAGATTGTAAAATACTGAAGGAGCTGCAGGCTTAAAGAATCGTTCACCATTTCATTGTTTACAGGAACAAATGCTCAATCTGATTGCAAAATATGCTTCAAACAGCTGCTAAAAGGTTCTTTGGTTCATTTTTGTTTCTAAGAAAGGGGATATTAATATTGTTGAATGTTCAAATTATGCAAGTGACATTTATTGTAGAGCATAGTATTAATTACTAACTGAATCAATGAGAAAAACAAAAGGCAATTGTTTGATTCAAACTATAAGGTTGGGGAAATTTATATGTGTGTATCTGTGTTTATTTTCTGTTCCCCTAATATCTTGCATCAAGAGATAAGCCAGTATTCAAAAATGAACTCGTTGGAGAAGAAATTGGTGCAATTCAGCATCCTTTCCCAAATTGGAGTAATTTAGATAGAAATAAATTATAATGGTGCTTATCTCAGGCTTTTGAGCACATGCCAAAAACTGTTCATTAGTTGTCCCCAGAGGGGATCAGAACAGCAATAATGGCAGTATCTGGGTGAAGGTAAATAGCCAGAGCATCACCACAAATGGCATTGATCGATAAGAGTACTTATATTTTCCAGACCAATAAAACTAAAAAAACCCAAATCATTTCACTTATATACGGATGCTCTAGAAAATGAGTAAATAAATTTTCCCCTCTAATGGTCGTATTTGCATTGAATTTGGATTTATATGCTATTGTTTCTCAAAAAGAAGGAAAAAGTGAAACATCAGATATATGTAACCTAGGGGGACTTCCGTGGTGGTCCAGCAGTTAAGATTTTGTACTTCTATTGCAGGGGGCACAGGTTTGACCCCTGTTTGGGGAACTAAGATCCTTCATGTTGTGGGTTGAAGAGGAAAAACAAAAAGTATTATCTAGGAAGTAGGCTGAAAATCATCAGTAGTACTAATATATTATATGCTGCAGAATAATACATTTTTCAGAGCTATCACTGATCTTAAAATGTTTAATAAAGTGGAAGAGTAGTAATATTAATAACATGTGTTTGAATTTTATAAATAAGAGACTCCTGGGGAGGAAGAGAAGTCTATGGATACTGTAACTATTAAGAACCCAGAATCTGACCTCAAAGTGACTTTGGGAGGTGGAAAATTATCAGAAAAATGTTGTTAGGTTTGTCAAATATCCTTTTTCCCTGAAGTATGGCACAGACATTGGAAAGAGCAGATATGAAAGGGCAATACCAACTGGAACAGTCAGTGGTGCTGCGTGTGCCGCGTGTGCTCAGTCATGTCTGATTCTTTGCAACCCCAGACTGTAGCCTGCCAGACTCCTCCGTTAGTGGAATTTCCCGGGCAAGACTACTGGAATGGCTTGCCATTTCCTACTCCAGTGGGTCTTCCCAACCCAGGGACTCAACCTGTATCTCTTGTGTCTCTTGCAATGGCAGGCTGATTCTTTACAACTAGGGTCACCTGAGAAGCCTTCTGAGTATCTTGGTGGTAACCAAAAGAGATTGACGACTGCTAGAAAGGTCTCTTCAGTGTCTGGGATTCTTTGAAAGATCATTAAGGCAAAGTGGTGTGTGAGGGGATGAGGGGGGTTTCTTAGCACTTAAGAATGTCTTAATTTGAATTTCATAGCAAGCTGGAAGCTAGAAGTTGAAATTTACTTGGTTCCAGGGAAATAAAGCAACGTTTCTTACATATGTCATTTTGTGCCCTGAGACTTACACCCACTATGTTGATTATAGCTATATGTGTTGTATGATTTCATGAGAAGTTTCTGTAAAAGCATGCTTGAAGCTTTGATAATGATTCTTTCTGAGAAGTGACATGGGATTGAGGGTGGGATTGGATTCATTGTTTATTGGCAAAATTTGGAGGGTGTTTACTTTTGTTAAACCAAGTACATGTGTTATTTCTAAATAAAAAATAAAGAATGAAGGCCTCCATAAACCATACATGTTTACATATTATATAATAGCCATGTCACATTACAGAGATCTGCATATACCCATATGTTAATATTTAAAGAAGTTAATCCTTTTTAAAACTTTGCATTAAATTACCACACTACAAATCTTAATGCTGTACTAATTGTTGATTTTTTTAAAATGTTTGTCATGGGAAGCAAATGGCTCAGTGAAGGGCATGTCTTGTGCTTATTAATAGACAAATGGTCTGTTTAATATGGCTGGAGAGAACAAAATATGCCTTCATTTAGCTGGTCTTAAATTTCTATCTGTCTCTTTTTGTCGATCTCTCTTTCTGTCTCCCTACCCAGTATAATACTCTTTAAAAAAGTGTCTTCTTTTGGTTTCTTAATTCTACTTTTGCTCTCACTTTAAAATTTAATAGGCAGAAAAATAATTTGTACTTCCAGGGACACTACTGAAAGTGAAATACCTTTTCAGTCAAAATGTGTTAATCATTATTCTTTTCTTGAACAAGGGCAAATGAACTGCCCATGCTTTTGAAATCAGAGCTAGAATATACAGAAATTTAAATAAACCTTTCATTTACACAAAAGTCACTTCTCAACCAGCTCCTTTTCTGATGGAGAATTTCTACTAGGCAACATCCAAATATTTCATCTACTCAACATGGATTCATGAAAGATATTCCCAAAGTCGATTTTCAAAAGATTTCACATGCTGACAAAACATAAGCCATATTTGAGGAGAAAAAAAAATATATTCTAAATGGACTTTTTAGTTTTTTTTAGTTTTCTTTCTAAACATTTTTCTAATATTTAAATTTAATTAAAAAGAGAAAAAGAGAAAAATTACCTTTATTGTTCAAAGGTAACTTTGCCATTAATAAAAGAATCTTATTTTTAGAGAGGGAAAAATGAGAGAAATAAAACACCTCAAGAAATGGCAGCAAAGTATTTGTCCTTTGGCCAAGACACCAAATAGTATTTTGGCCTCATTCTAGATACAAAACCATATCATTAAACCAGTGGCAGGGATGATATGCTATGCCTGCTCTACTTCTTAGCAGTCAACCCCAAGTAAACATAAATCAATCAAAATGATCACCACTGTGTATCTGATCGAACTTGATTGGTCAGTATAAGTGGCCTAGTAAAAGACCATCATGGTTATATCAGTAGAAAATCAGTTATGATTGATCAAGTTGATCAGGTAGTAAGCTAAGATATTAGTTGACTAAATCTTATTTCTTTATCTGAGCTTTATAGGCATGTTTTGACTTCTACCTTCTTATGCAGTGAGGAAAACTTGATCAAAAACGTGTTAAAAGGCAGTCAATGCAATGTTGAAGATGTCTGCTTCTTGATCTGTGTGAATGTATTCACCTCCTGAAAATTTATTGAGTTTTATACTTATGAAGGGAGAAGGCAATGGCACCCCACTCCAGTACTGTTGCCTGGAAAATCCCATGGACGGAGGAGCCTGTAGGCTGCAGTCCATGGGGTCGCGAACAGTCGGACACGACTGAGCGACTTCCCTTTCACTTTTCACTTTCATGCATTGGAGAAGGAAATGGCAACCCACTCCAGCATTCTTGCCTGGAGAATCCCAGGGATGGGGGAGCCTGGTGGGCTGCCGTCTATGGGGTCGCACAGAGTCGGACACGACTGAAGTGACGCAGCAGATACTTATGAAGTGTGCAGTTTTCTGAGTGTATGTTATACTGAGTTTTTTTTTTTTTTTTAAGTTTTAAAAAAGTCAGTATCCTCTAAGATGTGTTGATGTGGGGATTTTTATCCTGAGGTGATGAAATTGATTGCAAATGACATTTTGATGCTTCTATCATTTTCTGACTTGTGTCCAAAGCAAAGACTTTTTCCAACCAAAAGATTTGTCACAATTGCCTTTTTCTTCTGTATAGTTTTATACTCATAACCCCTTGAAATAATCTTCTTTAGGTTTGTCAAATTAATAGATAAGTTGATCTCTGTGATTACCAAATCACTTTGATTTGGGTTTTTAATTTCTAGTTCATGAGGCTTAGGCCCCATGCTTGAAATTACTGTTTTCCAGGTAAACACAAAAGAGAGTAAATGCAATGAGGGCTCAACCACATGGATAGTTCCCACATATTCAAAATATCAAATTATACAGAAAGATTGGTTCTTAAGTTCTGTGTGTTAAAAAAAAAAATTGTGATGAATGAAAACTTTCCATGGGGTTTATTTTTCCCCATAAATTCTGATACTTATAAGGAATTCCTTTTCCCCCCAAATTCCATGAATACTGAGACTTCTTCCCCAGAAATATGTGCATACTTAAGGAAATCTTTAATTTTGTATAGTAGTTTTTCATCTTAAAAATAACTGACTCCTGCATTTTGATCTTTCCTCAAAGGACTCAAATGTCTAAAATTTGCTAAACAAAAAGGTGAATAGAAGGAACAGTATGCATGGCAATATGAAGTTGATTGATCATTACTGTCAGTATTACCACAATGGCTATGTTTATTTATTTCTCTACCAAGTAAAATTCTAAGTGTTTCATCTGTAACCACTAAATCATTATATTAATAACTCTATTAAGTGATCACCACTATTGCATTCTTTTTATAAGTTAAACAATAACAGAAACAACAGCAAACTTGAGACCTGTAAGTAAGTGAAAAGAAAATGCAAGTTACTCAGTCATGTCCAACTTTTTGTGACCCAATGGGCCATAGCCCACCAGGCTCCTCTGTCCATGGAATTCTCCAGGCAAGAATACTGGAGTGGGTAGCCATTCCCTTCTCCAAGAGATCTTCCCAACCCAGGGATTGAACCCAGGTCTCCTTCTTGGCAGGAAGACACTTTACCACCTGAGTCACCAGAGAAGCCTTTAATGATAACCACCAAATTGAGGATAAAGCAACTTCTTGGGAGAGGGAGAAGAAAGGATTGGGGCAGGGAACATAGGGATGTCACAGCTCACTTTTTTCTTTCTCACACCAGATGGATAGCAGGTGCATGAATGGATGCTGTATCACTCTCATATCTTTTGATTATTTATATCAGGGAGCAACAGTTAGAAGTGGACATGGAACAATATTTTTTTTTTTTTTTTTAAGTTTTAAAAAAGTCAGTATCCTCTAAGATGTGTTGATGTGGGGATTTTTATCCTGAGGTGATGAAATTGATTGCAAATGACATTTTGATGCTTCTATCATTTTCTGACTTGTGTCCAAAGCAAAGACTTTTTCCAACCAAAAGATTTGTCACAATTGCCTTTTTCTTCTGTATAGTTTTATACTCATAACCCCTTGAAATAATCTTCTTTAGGTTTGTCAAATTAATAGATAAGTTGATCTCTGTGATTACCAAATCACTTTGATTTGGGTTTTTAATTTCTAGTTCATGAGGCTTAGGCCCCATGCTTGAAATTACTGTTTTCCAGGTAAACACAAAAGAGAGTAAATGCAATGAGGGCTCAACCACATGGATAGTTCCCACATATTCAAAATATCAAATTATACAGAAAGATTGGTTCTTAAGTTCTGTGTGTTAAAAAAAAAAATTGTGATGAATGAAAACTTTCCATGGGGTTTATTTTTCCCCATAAATTCTGATACTTATAAGGAATTCCTTTTCCCCCCAAATTCCATGAATACTGAGACTTCTTCCCCAGAAATATGTGCATACTTAAGGAAATCTTTAATTTTGTATAGTAGTTTTTCATCTTAAAAATAACTGACTCCTGCATTTTGATCTTTCCTCAAAGGACTCAAATGTCTAAAATTTGCTAAACAAAAAGGTGAATAGAAGGAACAGTATGCATGGCAATATGAAGTTGATTGATCATTACTGTCAGTATTACCACAATGGCTATGTTTATTTATTTCTCTACCAAGTAAAATTCTAAGTGTTTCATCTGTAACCACTAAATCATTATATTAATAACTCTATTAAGTGATCACCACTATTGCATTCTTTTTATAAGTTAAACAATAACAGAAACAACAGCAAACTTGAGACCTGTAAGTAAGTGAAAAGAAAATGCAAGTTACTCAGTCATGTCCAACTTTTTGTGACCCAATGGGCCATAGCCCACCAGGCTCCTCTGTCCATGGAATTCTCCAGGCAAGAATACTGGAGTGGGTAGCCATTCCTTTCTCCAGGAGATCTTCCCAACCCAGGGATTGAACCCAGGTCTCCTTCTTGGCAGGAAGACTCTTCACCACCTGAGTCACCAGAGAAGCCTTTAATGATAACCACCAAATTGAGGATAAAGCAACTTCTTGGGAGAGGGAGAAGAAAGGATTGGGGCAGGGAACATAGGGATGTCACAGCTCACTTTTTTCTTTCTCACACCAGATGGATAGCAGGTGCATGAATGGATGCTGTATCACTCTCATATCTTTTGATTATTTATATCAGGGAGCAACAGTTAGAAGTGGACATGGAACAATAGACTGGTTCCAAATAGGAAAAAAAGTACTTCAAGGCTATATATTGTCACCCTGCTTATTTAACTTATATGCAGAGTACATTAAGAGAAACGCTGGGCTGGATGAAGCACAAGCTGGAATCAAGATTGCCGGGAGAAATATCAATAGCCTCAGATATGCAGATGACACCACCCTTATGGCAGAAAGTGAAGAACTAAAGAGCCTCATGATGAAAATGAAAGAGGAGAGTGAAAAAGTCAGCTTAAGCTCAACATTCAGGAAATGGAGATCATGGTATCTGGTCCCATCACTTCATGGGAAATAGATGGGAAAACATGGAAATAGTGACAGACTTTATTTTGGGGGACTCCAAAATCACTGCAGATGGTGATTGCAGCCATGAAATTAAAAGACGTTTACTCCTTGGAAGAAAAGTTATGACCAACCTAGACAGCATATTAAAAAGCAGAGACATTACTTTGCCAACAAAGGTCCATCTAGTCAAGGCTATGGTTTTTCCTGTGATCATGTATGGATGTGAGAGTTGGACTGTGAAGAAAGCTGAGCACCAAAGAATTGATGCTTTTGAACTGTGGTGTTGGAAAGAGTCCTGAGTGTTCATTGGGAGGACTGATGTTGAAACTCCAATACCTTGGCCACCTGATGTGAAGAACTGACTCATTTTCAAAGACCCTGATGCTGGCAAAGATTGAAGGCAGGAGGAGAAGGGGATAACAGAGGATGAGATGGTTGGATGGCATCACTGACTCAATGGATATGAGTTTAAGCAAGCTCTGGGAGTTGGTGATGGACTGAGAGGCCTAGCATGCTGTGATCCATGGGGTCGCAAAGAGTCGGACATACTGAATTGAGCTGAAATATTATTTTGTGTCCATCCACTATTTTTTAAAAAAAACAAATCACAAAGCACAGAGGCATGCGGAAGCACTAGTGTCAGCTTCCATAGTGGATGGCTGACACCCTATGTCTCTCACACTCATTTGGGTATGTTATAGTTTTAAAATGTACACATTTGGTTACTTTAACAGGGAAAGGGTAATATGGTTAAAAAAAAAAAATGTGGTGCTTTTACAATATACCCCAATATCAAAACACTATAGTAATTTTAGTTTTGTAGATTTTGGGAGCCAGAAAGAACACATCTGGTAAGTATGATGTTGAGGCCAAGTAACATAGGTGGTCTAGACAAAATTAAAATAATTCAGTTGGATTGAAAAAGACAGCAACAACAACAAAAGCCATTTCAGGGAGGAAAGTTCAGGATTCTAATGAAGAAAATAATAGGCTTTGGTGGGGATAGGGAAGCTGAGAAGATAAAGGGAACCATCCAAGGGAAAATATTTTAACTGAATAGAAGTTTAAGTTGCTCAGATATTTAAAACACTTAACAGATGAGAAGGGGGCTAAAATAGATGACCTTCAAGTAACTTTTTGATTGGCCTCTGCCTCCAATCATTTTGAAAAGCAAACAAACAACAGTTAAATGAATAAACATGTAAATCTCTCCTAGCTAGTGTTTAATATAGATTTGAACACACATGAGTAACACTGCAAATAGTTCAAAGGCACATTAATTAATGAGAGGAAAATAAAATTCCAATTTGCTGACCTATTTGGTTATGATTCAAAAAACCATAAGGATTTATCAAAAATTCACTCAAGTTTACTTGTTAACCATGCAAGAAATGAGGGCATAGTCATAATTTAATGTCAGCAAGTGTCCCATTTGGGAACAGTTGAATTAAATGTAGACCTTTAGACTTTATGCTGGGAGAAAGCAGAGAGATATTGAAGGTATAACTACTCTGAACAGATTTAACATGATCCCAGAGGAGGGAAAATGACTTTAGCTGAAGTAGATTAAGAAACTATGTTAAGTAAGTTACACTGTAATTATAGCTGCAATTGTATTCACACTACTGCATAAATAGGGGTCCAGCAAACCCATCCCAAACTCCCTGGATACTTCTTTCTTACTCCCAATCTGTACTGAAGATATTTCAGAATTTTTATTTTAGTTAAATATTGCTCAGTGATAGTGAGGTGGATGAACATAGGCCCATTATACAGAGTGAAGTAAATCAGAGATAAAAAAAGAAAATATCATATATTAATACATATATATGAAATTTACAAAAATGGTAGTGATGAACTAACTTACTTGCAATGAAGGAATGGAAACACAGATGTAGAGAACGGACTTGTGGCCATAGTAGGGAAAGGAGAGGGTGGGATGAATGGAAAAGGAGCATTGACATATATACAGTATTGTGTGTAAACCAGATAGCTGGTGGGAAGTTGCTGTATAACACAGGGACCCCACCCTGGTGCTCGGTGAGGACCTAGATGTGTGGGATTGGTAAGGGGAGGGAGGCTCAACAAGGAAGAAGTATGTGTATAATTATGACTGATTCATGTTGTTATACAGCAGAAACAAATACAATATTGTAAAGCAAATTTCCTCCAATTAGAAAAAATAAATGTAAAAAATGTGATTAGTTTCAGAGAAGGGAAGCTTTTCTATTTGTCATATAAACAGATGCCACTAAAAGTGTTTAATCTACTGGGGAAAAAAATACCATAGGATATTTCAGAACTTAAGAGTCATTCCAGAAATTCTTCAAGTGATTTAATTGCAGAAATTATTTTTGTTGAGTGGAATGGTTTCCAGTAAGTCAGAAGAGTAAGGAAAATCAGTTGAAATAGGCCAAATATAAATTCAACCAATTCTTACTCAGTGGGGAAAAAAAAAAAAAAAAAACCACCACCAAAAACAACGATGTACTACTATTCACTATACAGATTCTGCCTGTGAAATGTGACATTGAATTTCTTTTAAGTTTTCATTAATGTTCAGTATCTCAATTAGATTATGAGAATGCTAGTATATAAATTGTAGTCTATAGTTTTGGGATCAAAATTATCTAATGAACCTGTATACTGCTTCAAAATATTCTTACTTTCTTTTTACTTAAAGACCTTTCAACATTTCTTTTCAGTTCAGTTCAGTTCAGTTCAGTCGCTCAGTTGTGTCCGACTCTTTGTGACCCCATGAATCACAGCACGCCAGGCCTCCCTGTCCATCACCAACTCCCGCAGTTCACTCAGACTCACGTCCATCGAGTCCGTGATGCCATCCAGTCATCTCATCCTCTGTCGTCCCCTTCTCCTCCTGCCCCCAATCCCTCCCACCATCAGAGTCTTTTTCAATGAGTCAACTCTTCACATGAGGTGGCCAGAGTACTAGAGTTTCAGCTTTAGCATCATTCCTTCCAAAGAACACCCAGGACTGGTCTTCTTTAGAATGGACTGGTTGGATCTCCTTGCAGTCCAAGGGACTCTCAAGAGTCTTCTCCAACACCACAGCTCAAAAGCATCAATTCTTTGGCACTCAACTTTCTTCACAGTCCAACCTTCACATCCTTACAGGACCACTGAAAAAACCATAGCCTTGACTAGACGGACTTTTGTTGGCAAAGTAATGTCTCTGCTTTTGAATATGCTATCTAGGTTGGTCATAACTTTCCAAGGGTAGGTTTAGTATGGATGAACTCTTTTAGTTTTTGCTTGTCTCATGCTTGTCACAAAAGTTCGTTATGTCTCCTTCAGTTCTGAATGATAATCTTGCTGGAGAGCGTGTCTAGGTTGCAAGTCTTCCCCTCTCAGTACTTTAAGCACATAATACCACTCCCTTCTGGCTTCAAGTGTTTCTGCTAAAAAAAGAAAAATTAGTTGATAGTCTTATGGGGGTTTCCTTGTATATGAGTTTGTTTTTCTCTTGCTGACTTTAAAATTCTCTCTTTAACTTTTGCTATTTTAATATGATATATATTGTTGTGGGTCTATTTGAGTTCATTTTTTGAAACCCTGTGTGCTTCCTGTACCTGGATATCTGTTTTCTTTTTCAATATTGGGAAGTTTCCTTCAAATACTTTTTGACTCTCTCTCTCTTCTCCTGGGATCCCTAGAATGTAAATGCTGGTACATTTGATGTTATCCCAAAGATCTCTTATACTGCTCTTATTTTTAAAAATGTATTCTCTTTTTCTGATTGAGTGATTTGTATTATGCAATCTTCCAGATCACTTATGCATTCTCTAATAAAAATGTGGTAGAAATGTGATATTCTTCCAATAGATGTTGAAAAACCTATAGATTTGTTATTTTTAAAAACATGTTTTGAGTAGTATCCACCTGATTGCTGTTGAAATTCTGGGCAAAGCACTGTTAGAGACAGCAAACTGAGCAAATAAAGGCAACAATTGTACCTTGTTAAAAACATAAATGTAAAGTGCCCTGAGGGAAGAATGTGCATGGTGTCTTCTAGAAAAAAAAAAAAAAAAAAAAGTGTAGAAAATAATGAACCGTAGAGAGTTTGGTATCAGAGGAGGCAGAAGATGAAGGTGGGGCCACATCATGTAGGATTTTGGGAGCCACCAAATGTGTTTGGATTTCATTCCAAATAAAATGCAAAAGTCTTTAAGGGTTTTTAAGAGTGCCAATGCTATGACTTATGACATCTGAGTGTGTGCTTTTATCGTAGCCATATTTCTTCATAAAATATTTTAACAATAATTCAGCAGTTTGACTATTGTGCTCTTAAAATTTTACAAGACTCTGCAAATTTTTCTATGCTGTTCAACATTTGATAGTACTCATACACAACTTTCTTTACTTATTGAGTTGAACTTATTTAATAACTCAACAAACCATGCTAATACAAGTTGAAATTACTGAAAGTACACACACAAACTAATACATACACATACACAGATGTACTGGCTTTTTTGATTTCTTTGGATATTCCCCTTAAAAACTTAATAAGCCAGTTGTATCTTAGTATAAAAACTGGTATTAATAGCTCCACCAGCAAAAATTTATCATAAACCTTAATATATTCTCATAGAAATATTCCCCTCACTTTGAGGTTAAAATATCAATATGCCAATAAATAATCATTTTATGTTGCAAACTTGGAAAACACAATTGGCCAAACACATTTTAATAGGCCCATACTTGTTTAGATAGCATAAGAAACTGCCTATGAATTGTTGTGAGTGAGGAGGCCACAAGGATATTTCAGTTCAGTTCAGTCGCTCAGTCGTGTCCGACTCTGCGACCCCATGAATCGCAGCACGCCAGGCCTCCCTGTTCATTACCATCTCTTGGAGTTCACTCAGACTCACATCCATCGAGTCAGTGATGCCATCCAGCCACCTCATCCTCGGTTGTCCCCTTCTCCTCCTGCCCCCAATCCCTCCTAGCATCAGAGTCTTTTCCAATGAGTCAACTCTTCACATGAGGTGGCCAAAGTACTGGAGTTTCAGCTTTAGCATCATTCCTTCCAGAGTAATCCCAGGGTTGATCTCCTTCAGAATGGACTGGTTGGATCTCCTTGCAGTCCAAGGGACTCTCAAGAGTCTTCTCCAACACCACAGTTCAAAAGCATCAATTCTTCGGCGCTCAGCCTTCTTCACAGTCCAACTCTCACATCCATACATGACCACAGGAAAAACCATAGCCTTGACTAGACAGACCTTAGTCGGTATTTGTTTCCCCCAAATATTCTTAATTTGGAGCAATCAGGAAGCTAGTGTGCACCTTAAAGTTCATTTGTTCACTGTAAGAGAATAAAGAATAGGTTATTTAAGGTAGGTGTTAGTTGTTCAGTTGTGTCTGACTCTTTGTGACCCCATGGACCATTAACCCACCAGGCTTCTCTGTCCATGGAATTCTCCAGGCAAGAATACTGGAGTGGGTAGCCATTTCCTTCTCCAGGGGATCTTCCTGACTCAGGGATTGAACCTGGGTCTCCTGCACTGCAGGCAGATTCTTTATCATCTGAGCCACCAGGGGAGCCCAACTTAATGCTACTTAAGTTATTAAGATATCTTTTTTTTAGGAGAGTACCAGATCCTGAGACACCATGAAAATTATGTTTTGTAGGCAGAGACTTTTCAAATAAAAGATCATAAAGGAAGGGAAAGGCATGTAGGAGATTCTTCTTATCTCCCACTTTTGTCAAATGTGGACTTACATTTTGCAATATTTAGGAGTAATTTAATTTTTAAGTCAAGATTTACCTTCATGGATTTGATTACATTTCCTCTTAACAATATCATCAGTATTGTAAAACTGTTTTATAGACATTTCAAGGCTATCCATCAGCAACATACTACTTATTTCAAGATTAATACTGCATTTTTATATGAATTATACTTGGTGCCATCTCAAATTAGTTTTGACGATTCATGAAAGTCATCAAAATTATAAAGTTTTTCCATTTATTTTGTAAAGTGGACAGGTATTTAGAGATATTAGTAAGAATAGCTACATCAATTTAGAAATACTAGTAAGTATGTTGGTTTGGGAATCCAAGGTTATGAAAGCAAAACAAATGGTTGTAATCTCTTTGTCATTGTTCAGTATCATCTATTCTTTATTTTCAAAATAGGGACTAAGACAGTGTGGAAAATATAGCTATTTCTTAGAATGAACTTATTAAAAATGACTAATTTGAGTCTAATTTTAAGACCAAAATGTGAGGAATATATTTTGTTTGTTATCTTTTCTCCCTACTTGATATCACATGATTAAAGACAAGACTAAAGCAAGAACCAATAAATATATATATATGCTGCTAAGTCACCTCAGTTGTGTCCGACTCTGTGCGACCCCACAGATGGCAGCCCACTAGGCTCCTCTGTCCCTGGGATTCTCCAGGCAAGAGTACTGGAGTGGGTTGCCATTTCCTTCTCCAATGCATGAAAGTGAAAAGTGAAAGTGAAGTTGCTCAGTTGTGGCTGACACTTAGCGACCCCATGGACTGCAGCCTACCAGCCTCCTCCATCCATGGGATTTTCCAGGCAAGAGTACTGGAGTGGGGTACCATATATATATATACAGAAAGAGAGGGAGAGAGATTTGGGGAATTCATATGGTTAAATTTGTGACTGATCCAATAAATTAGAATCAATAGTATATTTGCCTTCAGTTTCAAACAATGTAAGTATTCTCTTTGATAGAAAGATACTGACTTTTTCTATGTAAGATGGTACAAAAGAGAATTCATTTATTAATTATCTCTGTCCTTAGAATTTCAAAGAATGTTAACCACTAGTAATAAATGAATATGTTTAATTTTGTGAAGGTAAGCCTCCTTCTCTTTTGTAGACACTAGAGCATCACAAGGTCAAGTGGCAGATGGCTTGAGAGTTACATCATACACATAGTACACAGCTACTGCAAATGAAAATTGCTGCACACAAAAAAATTACCCCAAAATTCAGCTTTAAACAAGGAGCATTTATTATATCACACAGTTTCTAAGGGGTGGGGAACTGGAAGCAACTTAGTTGGGTAGTTCTTCCTGGGAGATCTCTCATAGGGTTACAGTGACTATGTTATCCAGGGCATCAGACATTTGAAGGGTTGACTGGGTCTGAGCATCCACTTCTAAGATTATCTCACATGGAATTTTGTCTGGAAATCTTTGTTTCTTGTCACATGGGCTTCTTCATAGGACTGTCTAAGTGTCCTCAAGACTGAAGCTGGCTTCCCCCATCTCTCTCAGAGAAAGCAGGGCAGAAACAGTAGTGTCTTTTATGACCTAACCTGAGAAGCACCATCTTATTCCTTCTGCCATATTCTACTTATTGGTTACCCAGTTGTTGTTCCTGTTTAGTCACTAAGTCATGTCTGATACTTTCGAGATTCCATAGACTAATCCACCAGGCTCCTCTGTCCTTGGGACCTTACAGTCAAGAATACTGGAGTGGCTTGCCATTTCATTCTCCAGAGGATCTTCCCGACCCGACCCAGGGATAGAACCCACATCACCTGTGTTGACAGGTGACTTCTCTACCACTGAGCCACTGGGAAATAACCCTGAAACAATATGGGAGGAAACTACACAAGGACATGAGTATCAGAAGGCAGAGATCATTGGGTATCATAGTGGAGGCTGAATACTACAAAACTCAAGGATACATTGTGGGGAGAATAGCTTGGTACACATTTCCTCTTCTTCCATCTCCTCCTTTTTTTCTCCTTCTCCTTCTTCAGTATGAAAACACACAAATATTAAAATTTCAGTCATACTTAGCCCTCAAAGTTCAGGACACATATGTACTTATGCTCATGTACAAAAATGAGCTAATAGGCAAATGAACTTATTCATCCACAATTTAGCATAAAAAATTTCCCATGTGCAAAACAAAGCAAAACAAATTTTGATTCAGACCCTAAAAAACAATCCACAAGGAAGCAAACATCATTCCCTTTTTTATAAGCAAAAAAATCAAGCTGGTAATCTTTATCAAATTAATAATGGCATTTTTCTTAACTAGTTTTTGCTTGCTTGGTTACCTTAAGAGTCTCTGAGCATGACAAACATTTAAAATTTTATTTTTAGAAAATGATTCTGGGGGCAGTCCCAAGATTGTGGAGGAATAGGATGGGGAAACCACTTTCTCCCACACAAATTCATCAAAAGATCATTTGAGTGCTGAGCAACGTCCACAAAACAACTTCTGAACACTGGCAGAGGACATCAGGCACCCAGAAGGGCAGCCCATTCTCTTCGAAAGGAGGTAGGACAAAATATAAAAGACAAAAAGAGAAACAAAAAGTTAGGGAAGGAGACCCATCCTGGGGAGGGAGTCGTGAAGGAGAAGTTTCCAAACAGTTGGAAGCCCTCTCATAGGTGGATCTGTGGGGACATAACTGGGAGAAAAAAAACAAAACCAAAAACAACCCACAGAATATGCACCTAACCGCAACTGCCAGCTGAGAAGTAGTCCAGACGCTCACATCCACCACCAGTGAGCGGGGGCTGTACAGGCAAATGCGGGCTACATAATCAGTGCTTAGGGTGAGGACCCAGCCTGAATGACCTGAGGAAAATCTGAGGGAGTTAATGTGAGATAGGAACCCAAACTGTGGGATTGCCAGAGAGAAAAAAGAGAACTTTCCTGCAAAAGGCTCTAATGTGCAGCCTGACCTGCTCACAGAACAAAGGATTGAGAAAATACCAAAGGAGAACTAGCTGGTTCTGCCTCCACCAGAGGCAGAGAGGCAGGTGTGCAACAACCAGAGCTGGAAGGCAAGGGGCAATCTTAGTCCCAGAGACTGCCATCCTCCACCAAACTGTGAGCAGGCTCCCAGCTGCTAACCATATCTTCCTAGGATCCTGGACAGTTGACATCTGCCAGGAGGGTTGCAACCTGAGATCAGCTTCCCAGAGGAGACCCATGGCACACCTGGGACTGTGCTTTCATGGCATATCCAGGAAAACAAGCAGCAGGACCCAGGAGGTGATTAAGACACAAGGCCCACCTGTGACAGTGTGCTTGACAAACACCTGGTCGCCTTAGCTGCACGGACCTGGGAAGGGTGCAAAATACACACCCAACAAAGTCTGTGCCTTTGCAGAGTACCAAAGAACCTGAGCAGCTTAGACCTGGGAAGTGCACAAAACACAGGGCCTGATTTGGACAGTACACCTACAAAGTGCTGGAGCCTGAGCAGTTTAGACCCAGGAAGCACAGGCCACCTCGAGCTGGGGCAAAGCCTGTGGGTCTATACACAGCAAGCACTCTTCACACATGCTGGCAGTAATTGTTTGCAGTGTCCCTTCCTCCCTACACACAATTGAACAAGTGAGCCTAAATAAGTGACCACCTTTGCTCCCCGTTGCTTCAGTTCAGTTCAGTTCAGTTCAGTCGCTCAGTCGTATCCGACTCTTTGCGACCCCATGAATCGCAGCACGCCAGGTCTCCCTGTTCATCAGCATCTCCCGGAGGTCACTCAGACTCACGTCCATCGAGTCCATG
>SJYT01047644.1:28804-56950 GCA_006410635.1 Cephalophus harveyi
GAAAGTGAAAGAGGAGAGTGAAAAAGTTGGCTTAAAGCTCAACATTCAGAAAACGAAGATCATGGCATCTGGTCCCATCACTTCATGGGAAATAGATGAGGAAACAGTGGAAACAGTGGCAGACTTTATTTTTTTAGGCTCCAAAATCACTGCAGATGGTGACTGCAGCCATGAAATTAGAAGATGCTTACTCCTTGGAAGAAAAGTTATGACCAACCTAGATAGCATATTGAAAAGCAGAGACATTACTTTGCCGACTAAGGTCCATCTAGTCAAGGCTATGGTTTTTCCAACGGTCATGTATGGATTCATGATGTCGTAAAGAGTTGGACATGACTGACCGACTGAACTGTACCGTACTGTACTGTAGGTAGTACTTGGGCTTCCCAGGTAGTGCTAGTGGTAAAAAATCTGCCTACCAATGCAAGAGACAGAGGAGATGTGGGTTAAATACCCTGGAGGGTCAGGAATATCCCCTGGAGGAAGAAATAGCAACCTACTCCAGTCTTCTTGCCTGGGAAATTCCAAGGACAGAGAAGTTTGGAATCACAAAGAGTCAGGCACGACTGAGTGTTTGAGCACTAGGTGGTACCTGTCGATATTGTAGCTATTGAATTTTGCAATATGTTCTCCAGGTTACAGTTCAGTTCAGTCACTTAGTTGTGTCTGACTCTTTGCAACCCCATGGACTGCAGCATGCCAGGCCTCTCTGTCCTTCACCAACTCCCATAGTTTACTCAAACTCATGTCCATTGAGTCCGTGATGCCATAAAACCATCTCATCCTCTGTCATCCCCTTCTCCTCCTGCCTTCAATCTTTCCCAGCATCAAAGTCTTTTCAAATGAGTCAGCTCTTCACATGAGGTGGCCAAAGTATTGGAGTTTCAGCTTCAGCATCAGTCCTTCCAATGAACACCCAGGACTGATCTCCTTTAGGATGGACTGGTTGGATCTCTTTGCAGTCCAAGGGACTCTCAAGATTCTTCTCCAACACCACAGTTCAAAAGCATCAGTTCTTTCACTCAGCTTTCTTTATAGTCCAACTCTCACCTGCATTCATGACTACTGGAAAAACCATAGCCTTGACTAGATGGACCTCTGTTGACAAAGTAATGTCTCTGCTTTTCAATATGCTATCTAGGTTGGTCATAACTTTTCTTCCAAGGAGTAAGTGTCTTTTAATATCATGGCTGCAGTCACCATCTGCAGTGATTTTGGAGTCCCCAAAAATAAAGTCTGCCACTGTTTCCACTGTTTCCCCATCTATTTGCCATGACGTGATGGGACTGGATGCCATGATAGCAAAACATTTTTGTGCTAAGTCCCTTCAGTCATGTCCGACTCTTTGCAACCCATGGACAGTAGTTTGCCAGGCTACTCTGTCTCTGGGATTCTCCAGGCAAGAATACTGGGGTGGGTTGCCATTTCCTCCTCCAGGGGCTCTTCCTGACCCAGGAATTGAGCCTGAGTCTGTTATATCTACTGTATTGGCAAGAAGGGTTCTTTACCACTAGCGCCCCCTTGAAGTTCCTATTTGTTCTAGCTATGGCCCTTTGGAGACAAGATTTTCTTGCCTGGATTTGGGCTCCATTTTTCTAACAGAATCTAAGTGGAGAGATGGGTGTGTTCCCTTCCCACACAGAACCACAGGCCCACGTGGTGTCTCCTTTGAGCCCCTGTAATCTCCCTCACTTTCGGTGGGAGGAGGATCAGAAAAACTGCAGCCATGAAATTAGAAGACGCTTACTCCTTGGAAGAAAAGTTATGACCAACCTAGATAGCATATTGAAAAGCAGAGACATTACTTTGCCAACAGAGGTCCGTCTAGTCAAGGCTATGATTTTCCCAATGGTCATGTATGGATTCATGATGTCATAAAGAGTTGGGCATGACTGACCGACTGAACTGTACCGTACTGTACTGTAGGTACTACCTGGGCTTCCCAGGTAGTGCTACTGGTAAAAAATCTGCCTACCAATGCAAGAGACAGAGGAGATGTGGATTAAATACCCTGGAGGGTCAGGAATATCCCCTGGAGGAAGAAATAGCAACCTACTCCTGTCTTCTTGCCTGGGAAATTCCAAGGACAGAGAAGCTTGGAATCACAGAGTCAGGCACGACTGAGTGTTTGAGCACTAGGTGGTACCTGTGGATATTGTAGCTATTGAATTTTGCAATATGTTCTCCAGGTTACAGTTCAGTTCAGTCACTCAGTTGTGTCCGACTCTTTGCAACTCCATGGACTGCAGCATGCCAGGCCTCTCTGTCCTTCACCAACTCCCATAGTTTACTCAAACTCATGTCCATTGAGTCCGTGATGCCATAAAACCATCTCATCTTCTGTCATCCCCTTCTCCTCCTGCCTTCAATCTTTCCCAGCATCAGGGTCTTTTCAAATGAGTCAGCTTTTCACATGAGGTGGCCAAAGTATTGGAGTTTCAGCTTCAGCATCAGTCCTTCCAATGAACACCCAGGACTGATCTCCTTTAGGATGGACTGGTTGGATCTCCTTGTAGTCCAAGGGACTCTCAAGAGTCTTCTCCAACACCACAGTTCAAAAGCATCAATTCTCTCACACTCAGCTTTCTTTATAGTCCAACTCTCACATCCATTCATGACTACTGGAAAAACCATAGCCTTGACTAGATGGACCTCTGTTGACAAAGTAATGTCTCTGCTTTTCAATATGCTATCTAGGTTGGTCATAACTTTTCTTCCAAGGAGTAAGTGTCCTTCACCAACTCCCATAGTTTACTCAAACTCATGTCCATTGAGTCCGTGATGCCATAAAACCATCTCATCTTCTGTCGTCCCCTTCTCCTCCTACCTTCAATCTTTCCCAGCATCAGGGTCTTTTCAAATGAGTCAGCTTTTCACATGAGGTGGCCAAAGTATTGGAGTTTCAGCTTCAGCATCAGTCCTTCCAATGAACACCCAGGACTGATCTCCTTTAGGATGGACTGGTTGGATCTCCTTGTAGTCCAAGGGACTCTCAAGAGTCTTCTCCAACACCACAGTTCAAAAGCATCAATTCTCTCACACTCAGCTTTCTTTATAGTCCAACTCTCACATCCATTCATGACTACTGGAAAAACCATAGCCTTGACTAGATGGACCTCTGTTGACAAAGTAATGTCTCTGCTTTTCAATATGCTATCTAGGTTGGTCATAACTTTTCTTCCAAGGAGTAAGTGTCTTCTAATATCATGGCTGCAGTCACCATCTGCAGTGATTTTGGAGCCCCCAAAAATAAAGTCTGCCACTGTTTCCACTGTTTCCCCATCTATTTGCCATGACGTGATGGGACTGGATGCCATGATAGCAAAACATTTTTGTGCTAAGTCCCTTCAGTCATGTCCGACTCTTTGCAACCCATGGACAGTAGTTTGCCAGGCTACTCTGTCTCTGGGATTCTCCAGGCAAGAATACTGGGGTGGGTTGCCATTTCCTCCTCCAGGGGCTCTTCCTGACCCAGGAATTGAACCTGAGTCTGTTATATCTACTGTATTGGCAAGAAGGGTTCTTTACCACTAGCGCCCCCTTGAAGTTCCTGTTTGTTCTAGCTATGGCCCTTTGGAGACAAGATTTTCTTGCCTGGATTTGGGCTCCATTTTCCTAACAGAATCTAAGTGGAGAGATGGGTGTGTTCCCTTCCCGCACAGAACCACAGGCCCACGTGGTGTCTCCTTTGAGCCCCTGTAATCTCCCTCACTTTCGGTGGGAGGAGGATCAGAAAGCTAGGACTCCGAGGCATGCCTCACAAGTCAAGGCAAGGCTCAAAACCATGTGTTATTTTTAAATGCTTTTAAATTTTAAAAGTTTTCCATTTTTCTTCAGTGGAAATAATAAAGTGCCTTTGAATAAACAGTGTTTTCTCTTTCAGAAAGTTGTATGTTTATCTCAGTGTGGCCAATCAATGAATTCCAAAAGATTTATAATTTTTTTCTTCTGTGGGGCAATCAAAGGCTAAATTCTAAAGGATTTGAAAATGTCAACTTGTAATACAAACTGGGTTGGCCCCAGGGCCTGAGATCAGAACCATAACTCATTGTGTTTACAAATTATATCATTCGGTCTGGTGTGCTAACTGTAAACTCACCGATAATTATAGTAGAGGATGAATTACAGTTAGCCTCTTTCCCTTTTTTCCCAGTGTCTGAACTGTCATGACATATGGATTCTTCATCAGCCCTCAAATCACACTGAGGGCTTCCCTAGAAGCTAGTTTTGAAATCAATAGGCACCTAGGCTTTTAGATGAAATATAGAATTACTATAGACTTTTTAAGAGGGAAAGAAAATGATTTCACTAAATGACTCCCCTATGCTATTCCAGTCAGACATACGCATATCTGTGGTCTTTAATAGAAAGGATTAAAATATAAGATTATGTTAGGTACAGACACAATAGGAAAGTCACTTTTTTCCCTCAGCTATTTGTTGTCCCTTTGTTATTCCTTCCCAACCAATTCTCCCCCTTTGTGTTTAAAAAAAAAAACTAATGCACTCTTGTGTACCATTCTGAAGACACAACGGTGACACTTTGTTTTTCTCTGTATTGCCTTTTGCTCTCTCTTTATCCACCTTCATATCCTCTTTCCCATCTGTCCCTCTTCTCTTTCCAATAATTTAACATCCAAAGATGTGATATATTTTTAATCTGGTCTAAACAAGAGATGTTTACTTTAAGACTGTGCAAGCAGGAAGGTGAGTTGCTCATGGGTCTTCTAGGCAGACTGTTTCCCCTTGCCAAGATGTACAGTCTAAGGAATGCACAAATCCCAAGCCATCAAACATAACCACTGAGTTTGTGGTCAAAATTTTAGTAATCTTGATCATTTCAAGAGAGTAAAAAAAAATCTTATTTGCTAATTGACAAAAAAGTGTAGAATAAGCAGTAGATTTATTTTTAGAACATTGCATTGCCTCTGTATTATATTGATATAGATTCAGATACAGATATAAGTATCATCATTTTTGGAAGGTTTAATAAAAGTGTCAGAAATAAATGGGCAAAGAAGACTAAGTATAAAAACAGATGGTATATTTTACTCTAATGAATATGTTAGCTGATGTGCGTGGAAGCACTATGCTTGCGCACCCATGTCAACCTGTGAAGCATGCACTTCTCTGCCAATACATTGTTGAGAATGATCAGCCACCATTTTTCTGGATATCTGCTATGGATCTATACCCGACATTGTGAGATAAGTACTGTTAGAGATTGCAGATTCAATAGAGGAAGTCCAACAGGATGGGGAAAAGAAAAAAAAATGAGATTTTGCAGGAAAATATTGCACATATTTAGGTAGAAATAATGATACTTTGCTAAAACATTCTTGGAAAATAATATATTTTGGGAATTTTTGTATCATACCTTAATGAGAATAGAGAATTAAGTTATCACAGGAAATCAGTTTTATCATCCTCCATTTCCAAACTGCTGTGGACTAGCTCATCAACTGGCAAGACCAGGCAGAACCATCCAGAAAAAGTTAATAGTGATTGAAGTCATTTTCAGAAACCAGCAAGTTAGATTTTCCAGAGTCCCTTCTGTCTCAATCCAGAGGCCAGAGTAGCTAAAGGCTTCACAGGGACCCAGGGAAGCTATCTGATGTCTACAGTCAGTTCAGTTCAGTCGCTCAGTTGTGCCCAACTCTTTGTGACCCCATGGACTACAGCATACCAAGCTTCCCTGTCCATCATCAACTCCCTTAACTTACTCAAACTCATGTCCATCGATTTGGGGATGCCATCCAACAATCTCATCCTCTCTCATCCCCTTCTCCTCCTGTCTTCAATCTTCCCCAGCAGGGTCTTTTCCAATGAGTCAGTTCTTTGCATCAGGTAGTCAAAGTAATGGAGTTTCAGCTTTAGCATCAGTCTTTCCAATGAATATTCAGGATTGATTTCCTTTAGGATTGAATGGTTTGATTTCCTTGCAGTCTAAGGAAATCTTAAGAGTCTTTCTGCAACACCACCGTTCAAAAGCATCAATTCTTCACCTCTCAGCCTTCTTTATGATCCAACTCTCACATCCATACATGATTACTGGAAAAACCATAGCCTTGACTAGATGGATCTTTGTCAGCAAAGTAATGTCTCTGCTTTTTAATATGCTGTACAGAATCACTCTTTCACTTGTTTCTTTGGGTCTTAAATTCACAGTCAGTGCCCAAGCACTCAACATCTGCGAAGGCGAAGGGCTGAGTTATATTCTCTCCCTTCTTATGCCTGCATTTTATAATTTATTTTCTTCTTCAGGGGTCAATCTGATATTCATTATAATTTGACATATATTATTATGTAGGTAGTCAAAACACCTTTCCAAAACTGTGGCAATTGTCCTATTCTATGTCAGCTGTGTAATAATAGAGATTTTATCATATTTTATGGTGTCATTCATTTATGTAATGAATAATTATTGTATGGGATTCCCTGGTGGTTCAGATGATAAAGAATCCACCTGCAATGCAGGAGAGACATTCAGTCCCTGGGTTGGAAAGATCCCCTGGAAAAGGGAATGGCTACCCACTTCAGTATACTTGCCTGGAGAATTCCATGGGCAGAGGAGCCTGGCAGGCTACAGTCCATAGGATACCAAAAGAGTCAGACAAGACTTAGCCACTAACCAACAGCAACAAATGTGGGCATATGTTTTAAGGATAATTTATCTCAAGGCTACCCACTGGTGAATTTTCTTTCTCATGTTGAAACTGTTTTTTATTTGATTATCAGCTTGGTATTTAAAATACACTAAATCTTCATAAATTCAATATTGCTGTATTACTTTGACTTCTTTTTTTTTAATCTATATAAAAAAAAAGAGAGAGACAGCAGGGCTCTACCAGAACATTCTATGAATATTGATATTTCTCAAAAGTATGCTCTTATTCTTTAGGCCTACTCTAATAAAAATATGGAAAGAGCTTCTGGTTTCTTTGAAAAAAATCAATGAAAATATCAAGACAAGGCATAATGTCAAGTAAGTTCAATAATCAGACCACAGTTAATGGCTAAAAAAATCATGAGGTGGCAAGAATGTTTTATGTCGGTTCAAGTTCTAAACAACAGGGCTGACTGATCTTCAACCAAAATGAAAATAATCTAAAATTTATTGTATATCCCATCAGCCTTTCTGAAAGGTCATCTAATTAACATTTTGCATTTACTCTACTCTTCACCTTGACCCAAAACACCAAAAATATGCTCAAGTCTATTTTACTTGAAATTCATAGTTATAGTGAATACAAATAAACTGAAAGTTAGAAAAAACAACAAGAAGGGAGAGCTCTTCCTTTACATTGGGGGTATCAGAAGAGAAGGTCATTGAGCAGACAGCTGGGCATGAAGGTGAGGACAGGATGGGAGTTGTGGAGTGATCCATATCCCTTGATACAGACAAAGGCAAGTTAGTTCCAGAATTCTTAAATAAAGATACTCCAAGGCTTAGAGCTGGAATGCTCTCTGGACAGAGATTATGTGTCTTAATTGTGTTACGTCACCTTAGGCTTATTTCTAGAATTGGCTACACAAAAAAATTGGAGAAGTGAAGTGAAATGAAGTGAAAGTAACTCAGTCGTGTCCGACTCTTTGTGACACCATGAACTATACACTCCATGGAATTCTCTGGGCCAGAATACTGGAGTGTGTAGCTTTTCCCTTCTCCAGAGGATCTTCCCAACCCAGGGACTGAACCCAGGTCTCCCACATTGCAGGTGATTCTTTACCAGCTGAGCAACCAGGGAACCCCAAGAATACTGGAGTGGGTAGCCTATCCCTTCTCCAGTGGATCTTCCCAACCCAGGAATTGAATGGGGTCTCCTGTACTGCAGGCAGATTCTTTACCAACTGAACTATCAGGTAAGCCCTATAAATTGGAGAAGATATTCATATTAGAAAATACAGATACCAAGTGATCTGTTTCCTGTTCTGCTTATCATGATGGTCCAACTCCATCAATAATGCTTACTCTCATAAATACTAAGTTGTTGCAAATAGTAAGGTGCTGGAGAGTACAGAAGGGACAATATACAGAAAGGATGATTAATAGGGGATGAAATGTTTCATCAGTACCTACTACTTCAACATGTTTGTGTTACAGGTGGGATGAGGGGTACCAGATTGAACTTTTTTTCTATCAAATAAATATTTACTGACTACCCAGTATGCATACCATGCATTTCTGTTAGTAGACAGAAAGATTGAATGATAAATTTCGAATCCAGCCCCGGAAAGCATTAATTTTTATGATCCTCTCAATTTCCATGTGGTCAATAAGAGTCTGAAATGCAGTACTTGGGTGCAATCTCAAAAATGACATAATGATCTCAGTTTGTTTCCAAGGCAAATGATTCAATATCATAGTATTCTAAGTCTATCCAAAAAAGCTGAAGTTAAATGGTTCTATGAAGACCTACAAGACCTTCTAGAATTAATACCAAAAAGAAATGTCCTTTTCATCATCATAGGGGACTGGAATGCAAAAATAAGAAGTCAAGAGATACGTGGAGTAACAGGTAATTTTGATCTAGGAGTATAAAAGGAAGCAAGGCAAAGATTAACAGAGTTTTGCCAAAAGAACACACTGGTCATAGCAAACACCCACTTCCAACAACACAAGAGACAACTCTACACATACAGATCACCAGATGGTCAATACCAAATTCAGATTGATTACATTCTTTGCAGCTGAAGATAGAGAAGCTCTATACAGTTAGCAAAAACAAGACTGGGAGCTGATTCTGGCTCAAATCATGAACTCCTTATTGCAAAATTCAGACTTAAATTGAAGAAAGTAAGTAAAACCACTAGGCCATCAAGGTATGACCTAAATCAAATTCCTTATGATTATACAGTGGAAGTGACACATAGATACAAGAGATTAGATCTGATAGACAGAGGGCCTGAAGAACTATGGATGGAGGTTTATAACATTGTATAGGAGGCAGTGATCAAAACGACCCCCAAAATGAAGAAATGCAAAAAGGCAGATGGTTGTCTGAGGAGGACTTAAAAATAATTGAGGAAAGAAAAGAAGTGAAAGGCAAAGGAGAAAAGGAAAGATATATCAATCTGAAAGCAGATTTCCAAATAATAGCAAGGAGAGATAAGAAAGTCTTCCTAAGTGATCAATGCAGAGAAATACAGGAGAATGGGAAACACTAGAGATCTCTTCAAGAAAATTAGAGATGCCAAGGGAACATTTCATGCAAAGATGAGAACAATAAATGACAGAAATGGCATGGACTAGCAGAAGCAAAAGATATTAAGAAGAGATGGCAAGAATACATAGACGAACTATACAAAATAGATTTTAATGACCCAGGTAACCATGATGATGTGTTCACTTACCTTGAGCCAGACATCCTGGAGTGCAAAGTCAAGTGGGCCATAGTAAGCATTACTGTGAATAAAGCTAGTGGAGGTGAGGGGATTCCTGCTGAGCTACTTCACTTTCTAAAAGATAATGGTGCTAAAGTGCTGCATTCAATATTCCAGCAAGTTTGGAAAACTCAGCAGTGGCCATAGGACTGAAAAAGTTCAGTTTTCATTTCAATGCCAAAGAAGGGCAATGACAGAGAATATTCAAACTACTGCACAGTTATACTCATTTCACATGCTAGCAAGGTCATGCTCAAAATCCTACAAGTTAGGCTTCAATAGTATGTGAACTGAGAACTTCCAGATGTACAAGTTAGATTTAGAAAAGGCAAAAGAACCAGATATCAAATTGCCAACTCCCAGTGGATTATAGAAAAAGCTAGAGAATTCTAGAAAAACATCTGATTTTTCTTCATTGACTACACTAAAGCCTTTGTGCGGATGACAACAAACTGGAAAATTCTTAAAGAGATGGAAGTACCAGACCACTTTACCTGTTACCTGAGAAACCTTTATGCAGGTGAAGAAGCAACAGTTAGAAACGGACATAGGACAGCAGATTGGTTTAAAATTGGGAAAGGAGTATATTAAGGCTGTATATTGTCACCCTGCTTATTTAAATTATATGCAGAGTACATCATGAGAAACGCTGGGCTGGGTGAAGCACAAGCTGGAATCAAGATGCCAGGAAAAATATAAATTACCTCAGCTATGCAGATGATACCACCTTTATGGCAGAAAGTGAAGAGGAAATAAAAAGCCTCTTGATGAAAGTGAAAGAAGAGAGTGAAAAAGTTGGTTTAAAGCTCAACATTCAGAAAACGAAGATCATGGCATCTGGTCCCATCACTTCACGGGAAATAGATGGGGAAACAGTGGAAACAGTGTCAGACTTTAATTTTTGGGCTCCAAAATCACTGCAGATGGTGATTGCAGCCATGAAATTAAAGACGCTTACTCCTTGGAAGGAAAGTTATGACCAACCTAGATAGCATATTAAACAGCAGAGACATTACTTTGCCAAGATAGGTCCATCTAGTCAAGGCTATGGTTTTTCCTGTGGTCATGTATGCATGTGAGAGTTGGACTGTGAAGAAAGCTGAGAGCAGAAGAATTGATGCTTTTGAACTGTGGTGTTGGAGAAGACTCTTGAGAGTTCCTTGGACTGCAAGAATTTCCAACCAGTCTATTCTAAAGGAGATCAGTCCTGGGTGTTCTTTGGAAGGAATGATGCTAAAGCTGAAACTCCAGTACTTTGGCCACCTCATGTGAAGAGTTGACTCATTGGAAAAGACTGATGCTGGGAGGGATTGGGGGCAGGAGGAAAAGGGGATGACAGAGAATTAGATGGCTGGATGGCATCACCGATTTGATGGACATGAGTTTGAGTGAACTCCAGGAGTTGGTGATGGACAGGGAGGCCTGGTGTGCTGCAATTCATGGGGTCACAAAAAGTTGGGCACGACTGAGCGACTGAACTGAACTGAAAAGCACTGTGGACGTTGACTGCAGTCGTGAAATTAAAAGATGCTTTCTCCTTGGAAGAAAAGATATGACCAATCTAGACGGCATATTAAAAAGCAGAGACATCACTTTCCCAACAAAGTTCTGTAGAGTCAAAGCTATGGTTTTCCCAGTGATCATGTACTGATGTAAGAGTTGGATCACAAAGAAGGCTGAGAAGTGAAGAATTGATGCTTTTGAACTGTGGTGTTGGAGAAGGATTTTGAGAGTTCCTTGACTGCAAGGAGATCAAACCAGTCAATCCTAAAGGGAAATCAGTCCTGAATATTGATTGAAAGGACTGATGCTGAAGCTGAAGCTCCAGTCCTTTAGCCACCTGATGCAAAGAGCTGACTTATCAGCAAAGACCCTGATGCCATGAAAGATTGAAGGCAGGAGAAGGGAAAAACAGAGGATGAGATGTTAGGATGGCCTCACTGACTCAATGGATATGAGTTTGAGCAAACTCAGAGAGTTGGTGAAGGACAGCAAAGCCTGTCATGTTGCAGTCCATGGGGTCACAAAGAGTGGGATACAACTTAGCAACTCAACAAGAACAACAAAAAAAGTGACCCACTGGCAGAGTCTAAAATATTAATTTATTATTTTCTTAAATCTTAGCATAAATATGTCATTTTCACCCTCACTCAATAACACCTCTCACACATACCCTTTGTTTCTGAACCCCCTTTCAGCCTTTTATCAAGATTTTCTCTTATGATTCATACCCATCTTTATTGTCAAGGGAGAAATAAGGTTTGAATGGAGGTGGGAGTCATTATTCCTGTCAGTTCTCTCCTTTAGTATCGTCTCCCTATGGATTACTCTCTCCTAGACCTTTGTCTCCAGTTTTAGTTTTGTTTCTATGACTTCATTTTTAGAGCAGTTTTAGTTTCACAGCAAAGTTAAAAAGGAGGTACAGAGATTTCCCATATATTCCCTCCCCTTACCCCATTGTGAACATCACTCAACAAAAGAAGACATTTATTATTATTTTTATAACCATGGATGGGCATTATAATCACCCAGCCTCTGTAGTTTACCTTGGGACTTACTCTTGATATTGTACATTCAGTGGATTTGAACAAACTTATAATGGCAAATATCTATCATTATAACACAATACAGAGTATTCCCACTGCCCTAAAAATCCTCTATGTTCTGCCTATTCATCTCTACACACTCCCTAACCCCTGGCAACCACTGATCTTTTTACTGTCTCCATAGTTTTGCCTTTTCCAGAAAATCCTGTAATTGGGATCATACAGTATGTAGGCTTTTCTCATTGGATTCTTTCATTTAGTGATGTGCATTTAAGTTTCTTACATGTCTTCTCATGGCTGGAAGCCTCATTTTTTTTAAGTGAAGAATAATATTCCATTGTCTGGAGGTAACACAGTTTATTTATCCAATCATCTTAAAGGGCATCTTGGTTGCTTTCAAATTTTGACAGTTATGAATAAAAATGCTTATAAGCATCCTTGTGCAAGTTTTTGTGTAGGCATATGTTTTCAGTTCCTTTTGGTGAAGGAAATCAGTCCTGAATATTGATTGAAAGGACTGATGCTGAAGCTGAAGCTCCAGTCCTTTAGCCACCTGATGCAAAGAGCTGACTTATCAGCAAAGACCCTGATGCCATGAAAGATTGAAGGCAGGAGAAGGGAAAAACAGAGGATGAGATGTTAGGATGGCCTCACTGACTCAATGGACATGAGTTTGAGCAAACTCAGGGAGTTGGTGAAGGACAGCAAAGCCTGTCATGTTGCAGTCCATGGGGTCACAAAGAGTGGGATACAACTTAGCAACTCAACAAGAGCAACAAAAAAAGTGACCCACTGGCAGAGTCTAAAATATTAATTTATTATTTTCTTAAATCTTAGCATAAATATGTCATTTTCACCCTCACTCAATAACACCTCTCACACATACCCTTTGTTTCTGAACCCCCTTTCAGCCTTTTATCAAGATTTTCTCTTATGATTCATACCCATCTTTATTGTCAAGGGAGAAATAAGGTTTGAATGGAGGTGGGAGTCATTATTCCTGTCAGTTCTCTCCTTTAGTATCGTCTCCCTATGGATTACTCTCTCCTAGACCTTTGTCTCCAGTTTTAGTTTTGTTTCTATGACTTCATTTTTAGAGCAGTTTTAGTTTCACAGCAAAGTTAAAAAGGAGGTACAGAGATTTCCCATATATTCCCTCCCCTTACCCCATTGTGAACATCACTCAACAAAAGAAGACATTTATTATTATTTTTATAACCATGGATGGGCATTATAATCACCCAGCCTCTGTAGTTTACCTTGGGACTTACTCTTGATATTGTACATTCAGTGGATTTGAACAAACTTATAATGGCAAATATCTATCATTATAACACAATACAGAGTATTCCCACTGCCCTAAAAATCCTCTATGTTCTGCCTATTCATCTCTACACACTCCCTAACCCCTGGCAACCACTGATCTTTTTACTGTCTCCATAGTTTTGCCTTTTCCAGAAAATCCTGTAATTGGGATCATACAGTATGTAGGCTTTTCTCATTGGATTCTTTCATTTAGTGATGTGCATTTAAGTTTCTTACATGTCTTCTCATGGCTGGAAGCCTCATTTTTTTTAAGTGAAGAATAATATTCCATTGTCTGGAGGTAACACAGTTTATTTATCCAATCATCTTAAAGGGCATCTTGGTTGCTTTCAAATTTTGACAGTTATGAATAAAAATGCTTATAAGCATCCTTGTGCAAGTTTTTGTGTAGGCATATGTTTTCAGTTCCTTTTGGTGACTACCAAGATGGATAATACAGTAAGAGTCTGGGTAATTTTATGAGAAACACCACACCGTGTTCCAAAGTGGCTATATCATTTTGTAGCCTCCAAGCAATGTCTGAGAATTCCAATTGCTCCATATCCTTGCTAGCATTTGGTGTTGTCATTGTCCTGGTCACCTGATACAAAGACCTGACTCATTGGAAAAGACCCTGATACTGGTAAAGATTGAGGGCAAAAGGAGAAGGGGACTGCAGAGGATCAGATAGTTAGATAGCATCACCCACTCAGTGGACTTAAGTAAAAGCAGGGAGATAATGAAGGACAGAAGAGCCAGGGATGCTCAAGTGCACTAGGGTCTCACAGAGCAGGATACTGCTTAGCACCTGAAAGACAACAACTGGAATGTAGGTGTATCTCGTTGAGTAAATGCCGCTTTACAACTGCTTTCAACGTAGAAGAAGCTTCACAGAAGAGAAGGTTTTCTGAGTAGTGTCTGTCTTCTAAACATTTAGCAAATAGAATCATTATCATGCTTCCATATGACAATACACACAATGCACTAACTAGGTAACAATTTTTCTGAAAGTTAATTGACATTCCATGGGAGGGAGGGGCTAATGACAGAAGCCAAGAACAAATTACTAGTCTCTCAGATAGAAATAAGAAAGTTGTGTGCCTTGTTAGATATAACAGCAGAAACATTGATTTCAGGGTCTAATCATGGCTAATTGATCAGCAGTTATTTCATAAGTAATTATCTTATTTTCTTTTATTCTTTCCTCACTTCTCATAAACTTCTACCATGGAGAGGCTGTCTCATAAATTCAAGCTACAAATCAGTTATGGGCATCAAAGATCATAAAAGTGCTTTGTAAACTGTAAAGTGATACCAAAATGTTAACATGACTACTAAATTCAAAATGAGGGGACAGAAAAAAAGGAAGAATTTTGACCCCATAAAGGGGAGACATTTTCACTTCAGAGCTATAGCAAGACAAATTCAGATATGTAGTTGTTCTTTTCTAAATGACAGAATACATATTGGGAGACAAAACATAACCAAATCAATTAAAAAATAAAGGTCAGTAAAAAGCAATCTCCCCGTGCCATCATCATCCAGGTCAAGGTGGCCAGCACTCTGCACTCCAGGTGGTAATTCTGAGTCTTTCTTCAACTTCCATCTTGCTATGCTGTCTGAGCTCATCTCCATTCCTTATGTTGAAGGGTTTTAAAACTAATTAAAATAAAAAATCACCTGAGAAAGTAGAACTCCTCTACCTACTAGCTGTAAAGTTTTTGTGAATGTAAACGGAGTCTATGAAGGTGAAGTGAAGGGCAAGGGGATGGAAGAATAACAATAGAATCAGTACAGCATCCTTGGCTTTAGGAACAAGGGTCAAGGTGAATGAAGCACAAGTGTGATCCTTGCTCTTGGCAAGTTTTCCTCAGATTAGTGCAGGGCATCTATGTGTAGCGACAGTTCAGGCTATACAGTCTGAATCTGTATCTAGGGCCTTACAAATTCAGGAGAAAGTGTTAAGACTTAAAAGGCACAGAAGAAGGTAGAAGAGAGGATGATTGGATGCTGAGAAAATACTCCTTTAAGAACATAAGTCTAGAAAAACTGGATGTACAATATTTTACATTCTCACTTTATTTTCTGAATGTGAGTGAGCACTGAATATTTGAGGAAACTGAAATACTTGATCAATGAATATTAGCATTCAGATAATTCCTTGGTCCCTGAAGATTTTCTTCTGGAACTTAGACAATTCCATTTGTCAAGTATTTTGGAAAATTTCTTAATTGTTTCTTTTCTAGTTTTAATTTTTATAGCTGGTGAGTGTTTCTGAAAACTTCTTGTGGTAAAAAATCAGTCAGCTGTCCTGGAAATCTCCTCTTCCCAGTGGAGAGCTGGTGCCAGGAGAGGGCTGTCCTACCAGAATCTATTTGTCCAAGTCCCACTTCTAGCATTTAAGAAGTAAGGTCAAGTGTCTGAGTTCTGGTCAATCAAATATGGGCAGAATAGATGATCACATTTTATAAGTCTGGCCAAGTAAACCAAAACACATGTACAACCCTCTACTCTCTCTCTCTCTCTCTTTTTTTTTTTCATGCTGGCTGGATGTTGTCTCCCAGGATAACCTCTGGAACTGTGTTTTGAAGGTTGAGTCAGTCTGGATCCCTCCATTCTAGATTCCAGCTATGCATTGGACTATGAGCAAGAAATAGCTCTTTATTTGTGTCCTGCTTATAATATGACTGTATACTTTTTACATAATCAGTTATCCTTTTGGTTCAAAATGGAATCCACTTCTATTTATTTTCTGTGTGGGGGTGATGGGAGGGAAATCTGCATGTAAGCCTTCTCTCCCGAAATGTTCCACCTAAATCTGAGGGCTCCAAAGAGCTGACACATTGCCTCCATGTCTGTAAATAGCATGTAATCAATGGTAGGTGACTGATCTCAGATTCTTTACGGATACAGATTTCCTGATAGCTTTTGCAAGACAATTTGAACAAACTTCGCACTCCTGTGATAAGATCCACCCCCACCTCAATTCTCAACAAAGAATAAGGCTTCAACTTCAGAAGTTTCTTATCACACAGTGGTCATTCTCTAAAGGTCATTCACAGAAGGCAGTGGTAGCTATTATACAATTATAATATAATTGAGATTCTGAAACACACATATAAAGCAAGACTTTTTTTTAGATTTTTAGTTTTCTGTTTTGTTTTTAGGTAATGTCTTTTCTTTCTCCTCTTAAGTTTTAGAAAAATGATAGAGCAAGGGAAAAAGTAGCTTATACTTATTATTCAAATGTACTCTATTCAGAAAGATATGAGACACAAATAATCAGCAGAAATGAACACAACTGAAAAGAAAAGATTTTACTCAAATAAGTATCTAGAGCAAAAGGAAAAACTGATCAACAAATAGTTCCACCAGCTATGGCCTATTTTCCAATCATGATTCCTGAGACATCTTTAACAGAAGATATCTAAATGATTAACTTCATAGTGAGTCAATGACAATGTTCAGTCAAATAGAATAAACTTAAACTAAGGGACAGGGAAATTGCTCAAATCAAGAAGAAATTGCAAAAGCCACTGCTGTGGATCTATTTTTGCAGGATAATTAAACCGATTTAAGGAAATGATGGGATTAAGTGACAGAAATTGAGAGGTCATCTAATCCACCAGCTTTCAAAAGCCAATCCTCTGATCTGTGCTGGTCCGAGATAATGTTTTCACAGTTAATGGCCAAATGAAATAAATTAGGAAAATGAATGAGTTCTTTCATAAAGAATTCAGCATAAATTATTGGCTTTTTATCCAACAATTATGTGCTTCCTAATTTTTATGCTAAAATGTTCTTTCTTTAAAGGAATTTTCATCATAATATTTTTATTGATAGTTGGTTTTGTTTCCTAGTATCTTTCACCAAAAATAAAGTAATTCTTTGTTACTTCATTAAAAATATTATACTCATTTCTGAAATACTAGAAGCCACTCATCAAATTCATTATCTTCATTCAAGAAGGACTAATTTAAACTCTAAAACATAGGATTTTACATTATATATTTTTTTCAGAAATGAAGGAAATTTTAAAGCATTCCTGGATGATACTGGTCTATGTTAAAGACATTCTACCATTAGAAATATATATTTTTTAACCTCTAACATTAATCCCTCAAAAAATTGCAATTTTTTCCCTACTCAGTATCACTGAAATTTAGAGTCAAATCAGACACTTAAAAACATCTACTCGAACTGCTTCCTTTGATATAGAGATGAAGATAGAGGCACCCTACAGTGAAGGCTGAATCTGTATTATATGATTGGGTAATTACACAAACATGTTCTTTTAAGTCTCATCCACACTCTTTCCCACATAACATATGGGCTCCTTTCCTCAAGAGCAGATTCCACTTGCCAGGCAAAACCTTCCAAATTTTGGCACGCTTTGGCTTAATCTGAGTTTTACCTAGACCATGTCTCTAATGTAAAAATAATACTGCTTAATAGAACTTTCATGTCATTTGAATATTAAATTAACTGAATACTACTATACATGTACCGTGTAGAGAAGGCTTTCATGGGGGAAATGCTTGCCAACAGGGGAATGAGGATGCCAATGAGGGAGTGATAACTGGGCTTATTTCAAGTGTAGAGGAAGGAGTAGAGCCAAGCTAAAAAATATTTTTTTCTTAAAATAGCTTACACTTTGGAAAATAGCAATTTCTATTTACAAGCAATACACAAATTAGAACAAGATATGGAGGAAAATAATTGAATGCAATTTTTAAACAAACTGAACTCCTCCACATTTCATATTATGATAGAATTCCGAGATGTTACAGAAGAACAATCCAGTTGTTCTAATGCACCATCCAACTCAGATTTGTGTCACTGGCAGTTTTGAGTGTTGAAAAAGTAGACATTTTTACCAAAGATTTCTGGAAGCTGATTTCCTTTCAACTGTATATATAAACACAGAGCTGTTGTAGAAATGCTAACCTAACATTACTATTGCTTATAAATTAGAGAGGGGACATAAATGGAAAATATGAAGTAGGAGAAAATAAAATGGAAATTTGCTGCTGAAGTGTTGGCCCCATTATTTCTCCATTACCCAGAAAACAGGGGTAAAGTAACACTTTTCTCCTCGGTTGCTCATCTGTGAGGGCAGCGAGGGGGCCTGGAGAGAAAACTAAGTATATCCCAGTGGATACTAATATTGTGCTTTGTCTGCTTTGAAAATTGATGCATGAGATTTTGGTAGATTACCAATTGATGCTTCTAACGCTCATAGAACTTGCTTCAGTGAAGCATCCTACTAGCATGAAGCAAGTATTATAGAAATGAAAAACTTTATCATGCATTACATTACACGTATATGTGTGTCTGTGCTAAGTCATTTCAGTCGTGTCCAACTCTTTGCGACCCTATGGACCATAACTTGCCAGGTTTCTCTGACCATGGGATTCTCCAGGCAAGAATACTGGAGTGGGTGGCCTGGCCCTCCCCCAGGGGATCTTCCCAACTCAGAGATAGAACACAGGTCTCTTACAGCTCTTGCATTGGCAGGTGGGTTCTTCACCAATAGCACCACTTGGAAAGCCCACATTACATGTACATGTGTATATAAATGTATAAAAAATATATCTATGTTTGTTCCTGTAGCTCATCTGTATAATCATGTCTTTAACTGAATAAACTTTTGCTCTTTTCCACTGTCTTTTTATATGCACACAGAAGTGTGTCAGGGATGATTTGTAACCCTGGTCTATCCATCTCTGCCCCACTTATTTCAACATCCTTGCAGCAATGTCCAAGTTCACCCTGTCTTAATTCTCACCAGTGTCCCCCTTCTTCTAGGTATTCACTGCCATCTGCTTCCTGATGTGGAGAACTTATTGCCTTACTTTCTGCCTGACCTGTCTAGTCCCGTCCATAACTGCTAGCCTTTCCAATTCAGTCCTTTATCAGAACTGAGATTTTTCTCTTTTCCTCAATAATTACCTCCATTCTTCTGTTCACACCAATGATTATGTTCTTAGGTAGATAAAATTTCTTTTTTTTTTTTTTTTTCTACAATGCGGGAGACTCAGGTTCAATCCCTGGGTCAGGAAGATCCCATGGAGAAGGAAATGGCAATCCACTCCAGTACTATTGCCTGGAAAATTCCATGGACAGAGGAGCCTGGTAGGCTACAGTCCATGGGGTCACAAAGAGTTGGACATGACTGAGTGACTCCACTTTCACTTTCATGAAATTTAAACAAATAAGTACATGTATGTCATTATTCTGGACACAATTTTGTTCACAGTTGGATATTTAATTGATAAGAATTCTTCTGTAAAATCTTAGCTAATATTTAAGTGGGAGCTGCACACAAGTAAAATTACATGGAAAGTAAAATAACGACGCAAGCTTTGGCAGTGTGCTTTTTGTTTGAGAACTGAAAATGTCTGCTCTTAGCTGACTCATTTGCTAAGCAAGGTAAAAGTATTGAGCAGTTTTTGTTTTGTTTAGCAGATCATCTTTTTTTGGATAAATGCGTTTTGACATAATGGGAAGAAGGTTAGAATTGTTTCAGTTCCTAGTTAAATCTCTGCATTCCCTCTACATGGCACACTAGCAATGTTTAGTAAATAGCTAATTCTAGAAATTTTGAAAAACATGCTTTTTATAGTAACATTCATTATATTTAAGGGCAAAAATATACCAGTTGCCAAAATTAACTTATAACGAAGTAAATATTATTCAGACACACATAACATCTCCTAACATGTAGACATCAGCATCTGTTATAATGTTTTTCAGTTTCTGTTTAAAATTGACTACTTGGAAGCCATGATTTCATAGAGTTGACATCACTACTCTATTCAGTGAATTGAGGCCAAGAATGGTGGTTATGTTGTGTGTGTTTTCTGGCATTTGTAACCATGATCTAGCAGTGGAACAGTATGCTTCTTATCAATCAATTGGTTGAGAGAATTCTGTTGTTATTCTGAAATGTTTCAAGCAAATAGAAAAGCACAGGCATTCCTAGTTCATCATATTCAAGCTGGCTTGTCTCATGGACGAAGATGACTGACTACCAGGTTAAATGAAACAGGCTCCACAAAATGCTTTGGCCAATTTCTCCTCTCTTTGCTCCTTACCGTAATGAAATAGGTGCTGACAAGATATTAGCCTATGGAGTAAGGCAGCAAACATGGTGGTTAAGATCATGTATGGCAAAGCAAGATTATTGAGTCCAAAATTCAGCTCCATTATATAGCAAGTATGTGACTTTGCTCATATACCGAACATCTCTGAGCTTCAATTTCTCCTATCATGACGAAAATAGTAGTACCTAATAATTACTCTGAGATAAATATGTCGATGTATACAGTATTTGACTTCCCTAATGGCTCAGATGGTAAAGCGTCTGTCTACAGTGTGGGAGACCCGGGTTCGAGCCCTGGGTGAGAAGATCCCCTGGAGAAGGAAATGGCAATCCACTCCAGTACTATTGCCTGGAAAATCCCACGGGCAGAGGAGACTGGTAGGCTACAATCTATGGGGTCTCAAAGAGTCGGACATGATTGAGTGACTTCACTTTCACTTTTCATACAGTATTTAGAGTAACACCTATCACATAGTATGTACCATTGTAGTTACTGAATGTTTTTCTAGGAAAAGAAAACCAAGATAATCTGACCAGTTCCAATGGTCTAGCTCTATTCTATTTCCAAACTTTAGAATTAAAGATTAATTTATTTTAAATAAGGAGTTTTGTATTCCAGATTTGTCATGGAAAATCATTACACTTATTCATATGACTTAAATCCCTATTAACTGCCAATATCCTGGAGTATGTTAACTTTTTTCCAGGTTTAGGACAGGAATTATTTCATTTCATCACCAAATAAACTATGTATTATTATTAGCTCAATGTCCAGTTGAGAAAACTGTTAAGAAGTTAGAGCTATTATATGTCCTATTCTAAGCTACAAAAACAAGTAAATTGGTCAAGCTGACTCCAAAGCTTATTAACTAGGCATTCTGACACTAAAATGTATAGCCCTAATTCTATAAACTTGTGTCTCCTGAAGTTTGCTCAGATTCATGCCCATTGAGTCAGTGATGCTTTTAAACATCCATCCTCTACTGCCTCCTTCTCCTTTTGCCTTCAATTTTATTCAGTATCAGGGTCTTTTCCCTGAACTTGGCTCTTTGTATCAGATGGCCAAAGTATTAGAACTTCAGCTTCAGCATCAGTCCTTCCAAAGAATATCTAGAGTTGATTTCCTTTAGGATTGAATTCAATAAACAAACAAACAAACACACAAAAAAACTGCTCAACAAAGCCTTATTTAATGAATGAATGAATGGAGAAAATCCCTAACAGGGTTATCACAAGCATTGATAAATGTAAAACTAAAGAAAAACAATAGGAAAGCTATATATAATACCTTACCTCCATTTTCTTACTCTTCTACAATTAGTTTTTACTAAAAAGAAGTCTTTACAAACAGAGGAATTCTTCAACTTTCTTCTTTCTAGCTTCTCCTCTCTACCATTAAGGTCTAGGTAACAAAATTGAGTACATGCTTTCTTCTTTGACTGTCTCAGCTCTCCACTGCCAAATACTACTTCGAAATCATTTTCTCAAAGATTCACTGTTCAAAATATTCTAAATAAAACTGAAACATGGCTATTAAACAGATGTTTAGTTCAGTGTCCTGATATCTAGAACAAATTTAAGGAAAACAACATGTTGATGAGAAAGTTTCAGTATGAAGTATCTTCCAATAATCACAATTATAGAAGCAAAAAATTTTGGCAAGTGAAACTGCAGATTTGTTTATTGTGGTATTTGTGGATATTAAAAAATATTAATAGGTAGAATAAGACAATTAATACCTTGCTTAAAGTAAAAGATTTTTTAGCACCAAATTGGGGGAAAAAAAAAAAAAAACAGATTTGAGTTCTGAAAGCTTCTGTATTACAGAGGAAAAACAAAATATTTTACAAGTTATTTGCTAATTTAAAAGACACATCAAAAATTTGAGCTCTCCCAGGAATTTGTTCTGTAACATATGTGACTTAGAGATAAAAAATGTTTTAAATGGACTTCTCCATGTTCTCCAAAACAATTTCAACCTAGCTCTGCATTTCGCTATTAAACTCACATCAGGTTTGTGGGTGCTCAGACATGAAAGGAGCAAATTTTCAACAAGGTTGTGACCCTCTGTGGTGGGTTTTTTAAGACAATAACAAGGTTAAGTTCCCAGCTGGTACGGGTCTACTAGTGAACCTCTAAAGTAGGGTCACTGACCTGAGAGAGAGTCTTAATTTTATGTAAGTTAAAGAAAAAGAACACAAGGTGGAAAGTCAGAAGATGGCAAAATCTGGAATAAGAAATAGGCTCCCAGGTGTGGGGCAGGATGGAAACCAGTATCTTGCTGGACTCGTATATAGAAAAGGGAGAAAGCAATAAGCAACAGAAGAGCCTTAATGATCTGAATAGGGCCATAGATGCCTGAGGCTGGGCCTATTTCAGGCCAATAATGAGCTTTTGGACTTGTGGAGTCTTTTACTTGGCACAGCAGCCTGGAGCCCAAGGGCGCTGTTCATTAGGAAGCGGGAACTTTACCTCAGGGTTGTTTGTGTTGGTCTTTCTTGCCAGAATGAATTGTTCATTAGCATCTGAGAGAAAACCACCCTCTCTCTCTCTAGATAAATGGTGTAAAATAAAACGTTGATTGGGGTTGGGGTGGAGAAGGAGAAAAGATTGTTAAACCCTTTTGATGATAGTTGAGGGACAAATAAATCTGTGCAGCATAAATCAATTATAATCAGTGGGAGACTAACCTGATTTATCATTAAAATGACAGATTAATTTGGCCTTATGTCTGGTCTAGTTCTTTGGGTTGACTTAACGATGTAATTGGCTAAACCAAGTGGTAATCCACTTGCTAATGCAAACTGTCGACTATTAGTCTTATTGTATAGTCATGACACCTAACCACCACCACCAACCATCCCAGGGATTTTCTTGCATTATGGAAACACCAACTGAGGAGTGAATAAGAGGATAGAGGGTTCTGGAATATGAAATTCCAAAGGCTTGGTGGATTTTTGAGCTGCGTAGGGGCTTTTACCTTGTCCTGGGTGATGTAGAAAGACCTCTTGCTTTTTACGGGGTCATTCAGGTTTAATAGCATTTAGGAATGATTTGGAAATTTGTCAGTAAAGGTATGAAAATGTTAACATGTTAACATGATTCTTTGTTTCTCCTTTTACTTTGAAATTCTTCAAAAAGTAATTTAGAGAATTCAAAATATATGTTGCCTAGAGACTATAAGAAGACAGTTTTAAAAAAATAAAATGAAAAAAGATAACCAAAAATAAACTTTCTTTCCAGATGGAAATTTTCATAGCTTGGAACGAAGTACACAGAAAAGTTTATGTAACTGATTAGTGACAGGAAGGCTCAGAAACAAATCCTGAGCTACATGACGTTTACTCTCAGTGACATGGGCAATTCAAATTTGACTAACGTTTTCATAAAGTGTAGAAGCAATTGACTGTGGAAAATCAGAAAACCAACTTTGTCCTGGAGGTTTCTTTTAATTGAGGTTAACTGCTATGTTGCCTTAATTACTGAATGTTTCCCTAGTAGTCTAAGTAAATATTCCACAGGCCCTGACTCTGGCAGTATCCACTGAAATGTTGTAAAATTACCAATGACTGAAACAGGGAACAACACATTAGGATAGCCCTGTAAAGACTGGATTAGTTCTTGTGAGGACCCGCTATTAATGATTTCTCATTCAATTGCGCTGAGTGATTTGAGTAGAACATTTCTTTTTCCCAATATATTTGGACATGGAGACATACAGATGCTTTTACAACCCAACATGGCAAATTAATATCCATTTACAGGCATCCTTTTTTCCTCATCTCCTGATGTTTTATTGTTCCTTCATTTTTTTTTTTAATTAAAAAGCTCTCTCATTACCAAATCTGCCAGGACCAAGAATCTTAAACCTTTAAACTTTTTCTAGTCCTAACAGCATTTGGAATCACTAAGCAATCAGGAATGCCAATGCAAATGTTCATTGTACCCACCAGCTGTATGAACATATTTTCTGAGAGCATCTTCTGCTCCTGGTTTTGATGTTAATATATTTCCAGTGCCTTGCTTCAATTGAAAATCCCCATTTCCCTTTGCCCTAGGTTCATATGAATATATTCCAATGAACAATATAGCTATTATAACTCTTGGAAGGTGTGAAATTGTGTGAACATATCCCATAGTAAATTATTTTTTGTCAGTTTAGCTATCCTCCGTCTGTTTTACTTGGCTTAAGAGAAACTAAACTAACAGTGCCAAGCTTAGCAATTGGAGCTGACCACCTACAGAATCGGATTAAAGAAATGAGAAAATGATAGGCTTTTTCTCCAAAGTAAGTGTGCCATTTCCCCACAACAGAAAATAATGTCATGAGTCAGCAAAATTTGCTTTATAATTTAGACTTGCAGTTATTTCCAATGACATATTTCCTGGGCTGTGTCACTCCTTTCTGATATTTGTAATTTATGACTTTCATTTGGGATTTTCATTATGAAAAACAATATTTAGATCATTTGAAGGTGTTACAGACTGAAGATTCAAATTGATTTCTTTTCACCAGGGACATTTTCTTGGAACACTAATTTCTCAACTACTTCATGTAGTCTTCTGGATAACTGCCACTTATTGATTTCATACCATGTTTTCAAAAACTTAAAGTTTAGTTGTGAATTAATAAGGAATCTCCATGTGGAATTGAACAAGTATGAGTATTTTAGGAGTAAGTATTGAACTGAACAACTGTTCTTTCCTATGACTGTTGAAATGATGGTATATTTTCCACTATCTAGTATTTTAATGTAGTGAATTGCATTAATATAATGACATGTAATGCCATTAAAAAAATTTTTTTTTAGTGGTTTCCTCTTGGTCACAACACATTATGGTTTTATGAATTGCTGAGTTTAGTTTCCTAATTTAATATTTAGATTTTTGCATCTATGTTTACAATGAAAATAGTTATTTTTATTCTTATATAATTTATACCAAATTTAGATTTCAAAGATTAATCTAGGCTATGCTTTGGAAGGGGATTCCTTGATGGTTCAGGTGGTAAAGAATCTACCTACAATGCAGACCTGGGTTTGATCCCTGGGTTAGGAAGATCCCCTGGAAAAAGAAATGGCAACTCACTCCAGTATTCTTGCCTGGAGAACTCCCATGAACAGAGGAGCCTGGCGGGCTACAGTCCATGGGGTTCCATAGAGTCAAACACAGCTGAGCAAATTAGCACAGCACACAACTTTGGAAAGGATTGATATCCTTCTTTATTCTTCTCTGAATTACTTCAAATAAGACAGAAATCAGGAAGGTTCAGTGGGACTTGCCAACAAAATAGTCTGAAATCGGTGTTTATTTGTTGCCCCTGTGTGTGTGAAAAGATATGTATAATGTGGGAGGTGGCAATTTACTATAAATTCAATTCTCTGTTATTGTCTACTTAATTTATATATGTTATATAATAAATTATACTGAATTATCATTTTCAACTAAATTATGTGTGTGTGTATTTAGACGCTCAGTCATGTCCGACTCTTTTTGACCCCATGGACTACAGCCTCCCAGGCTCCTCTGTCCATGGGGATTCTCCAGGAAAGGATACTGAAATCCTTGCCATGCCTTCCTTCCAGGGGATCTTCCCAACACAAGGGTTAAACCCAGGTCTCCCACACTGCAGGCAGATTCTTCACCAACTGAGCCACCAGAGAGCCCAAAATTATACATTTGCCTGTTTGAAAATTTATTGAAATTAGGTTTTTTTCCCATAGAATTATCTTTGGAATCTAAATATCTACTGTATATGAAATTATGCACTTTTACGATATTAATTTTTCTTTCCTGTGTCTTCTCTCTTTTTCTTATATTGTTTTTTCTAGCACTTTGTGTATATTTTAATGTTTTTCTTTTTGGGGAGTTTGCTTTTTAAAAATCACTTTTTAAAATTAATTTTTTGTGTTATTGTACTATTTCTTTTTCTCTACTACAGCTATAAATTGTGAGCTGCTATCATTATTTTGGCACATATATTAGTTCAGGAGTCTTTCCAGGTGGTACAAGTGGTAAAGAACCTGCCTGCCAATGCAGGAGACCTAAGAGATGCAGGTTTGACCCCTGGGTTGGTAAGATCCCTTGGAGGACAGCATGGCAATCCACTCCAGTATTGTTGCCTGGAGAATCCCATGGACAGAGGAGCCTGGCAGGGCGTGGTCCACAGGATCACAAGGAGTTGGACATGACTGAAGCACAGCAGAGCATATAGTACTTCAGATTTGCCAAGGGAGATTCTCTTCAAGTTAGTTCCCACGTATTTTTGACATGTTCTCCTCATTCTTTTGGCGTATCTTTGTTTGCTGGAATGAGTTATCTCTACAAGGATCTGTAGCTCTATTATTCTAAATACAATGGTGTTTAGAAGCCAAAATCAGAGTTCCTAAAGTTTTCATTAGAGTGTTGCTACTCTGGGGCAGAGCTATAGCAAATACATACGTGTATATACATACATACACACCTATGTATATACACATATACAAAACATATACATGTGTTATGTATATGTATATATATACGTATATTATTTACTCTGTGTATATGAGTATATATATATGATTTATTATGTGGACTGTGAAGAAGGCTGAGCGCCGAAGAATTGATGCTTTTGAACTGTGATGTTGGAGAAGACTCTTGAGAGTCCCCTGGACTGCAAGGAAATCCAACCAGTCCATTCTGAAGGAGATCAGCCTTGGGATTTCTTTGGAAGGAATGATGCTAAAGCTGAAACTCCAGTACTTTGGCCACCTCATGTGAAGAGTTGACTCATTGGAAAAGATTCCGATGCTGAGAGGGATTGGGGGCAGGAGGAGAAGGGGATGACAGAGGATGAGATGGCTGGATGGCATCACGGACTCAATGGACGTGAGTCTGAGTGTATTCTGGGAGTTGGTGATGGACAGGGAGGCCTGGCGTGCTGGGATTCATGGGGTCACAAAGAGTAGGACACGACTGAGCGACTGAACTGAACTGAACTGAAGTTAATCTATGTCTTTATATTCCTTCCAAACATTTTTTTTTCTTTAAATACCCCTTCTCTCCTTCATTAATTATTAGCTTAATTTAATTCCATCTTATTTTTAAATCTCATGACAAGCATTCTTTTGTCATTATTATTATAATGATTTTTGCAATCAATGTTTATTGAGTTTACATGAAAATCCATTTCTTCAGTCATCATTATTTATTCCGTCATCTTCTGAATTCTTAAGTTATGACTTAATTTTAGTTTTTTAATAAGGAATGTCTATGTGTAAGAAAAATTGTCCGCCTTAGTAGAATTCTTATTTCTTAGTTCACGTAGTTACAAACAGTTGTATATGACTTTGTGACTGAAGAACAATAATTCCTTTATTATGACTTGATTTTTTTTTCTTCCTGACATTTATATTTTAGTTTATCTTATAGTGTCAGTCTGTCAATAGCAACTTCTGTTAACTTTTGTGGATATCAAAATCTGTTTATTATCTCTTGAATTTTTAATGATACTTTATCTGCATATAGATTATTAGGCTGCTACTTGTATGGCCCCTGTATATTAAAGATACCATTCTTACCTATATGTCTGTGCTCTTATTTTTCATGCATTCTTCTGTCAATTATAAATGACATATAAAGACTCATGGATGATTTGTGAGTGCCATCTTTAGCATTCCTGGCTTACATTTTCATAATTATTTTCTTTTTCAGTGGAAATTCTGTTTCCCCAGAAGAACTGTACAAAAAAGATCTTCACGACCCAGATAATCATGATGATGTGATCACTAATCTAGAGCCAGACATCTTGGAATGTGAAGTCAAGTGG